>QLPN01000073.1:0-118107 GCA_003314395.1 Albatrellus ellisii
TAGCAGTAGAGTTGTAGTGGAGAGTGGAAAGTGGAATACAACAACTACTATGTATGGAGGGGACATTGTCCAGAGTATGTAGTGGAGTGTGAGTTGTGCTCAGAGATGTAGGTGGTCCAAGGAGTTAGATAAGGGTGTGTATTGTGTACATGTGCATGAAGGAAGGGAGAGAGCTGAACAAAATAGTATAGTGGTATGCACATAATGTTCAACATGTTGAAACACACAATGAGTGGGACAATGGTCCCAAAGCCCAGGACACTCCACTCAAGGAGGTCTAAGAGGAGACAGTAGAAAGAGCATGGGCAACTGCCCTAGATGAAGAAGAATACAACACTAGCATTGCTGAAGTATAGTAAGAGAGTGCAGTAGCTAGCTAGTGAGGGAGAAGAGTAGAAAGTTGACTGTAGAACAATGTCCCAGACCCAGACTCTAAATACCTAAGTACATGGCACACAGACCAGGAGAGATAAGACCTACAGTGTGTAAGTAAATTAACACAAGGTAGTCATGTGGTAAGGAAGTGCACAGCAAATGACCAAAAGGGAAAAATCAACACAACACTCCCCCATGTTCAGCATGGTGATGGGTGCAAGGCTGAGAGTGGTGCATTGCGACTCAAACACAATGTGCAGTAAAGATTTGGTGAGGCAGTCCACAAGAATGGAGGTGGACAGAAGCCTTATGAGGGTGATGAGCCCATGCACAATGCTTTCATGAATGTGATGATGCTTGATGTTGATATGCTTTGACCCCTTGCCAACAATGGGGTTGTTGGCAAGGTCAATGGAGCCTTTGTTGTCCCCAAAGATAGTGAGGGGAAGCAGGAGGGGACCCCTAGCTCTGTTGTGAGATATCCATACCACATGGCTTGCTCCATTGCCTGTGACAGTGCAACATACTTGGTGGCTGTCAAGGAGAGTGAGATGATGTGCTGGTGGCATGACAACCATGTGATGGTGCCTCTGCAGAGAAAAAAGACATGGGTGCCCATGGAGCACCAATTGGCCAGAAAGGATGCCCAGTCAGAGTCTGAGTGAGCTGTGATGGTGGTACCATACATGCCATCATATGAAAGCCCCAGGGTCGAGGTACTGGCAAGGTACCACAATATGTGTTTGGCAGCTATCAAGTGTTCAGGTGCAGGGTTTGTGGCATAGTGAGCCAGGGAGTTGACAGCATAGGCAATGTCAGGGCACAATATGATGGCAGTGTACATCAAGCTGCCAATGACTTGCTGGAAAAGCATGTGTGCTGACATCCCAGCAACCCCATTGAAGGGCACTAGCATGATGGAGGGAGGCAGCAGTGTGGAGATTGGGCTGCAGTCAGCCATCCCAAAGCAAGTCATGATGCCAGAGATGTACCATGATTGGCACAATGACAGTTGTCAGTGCATGCAGTTGTGGGAAACTTCAAGACCAAGATAGGTTGTGGTTTCCCTGAGGTCCATCATCTCAAAGGCAGTGGCCAGTGCATGTTTAAGTTCTAGAACCTCTGCAATGTCACTTCCAAAAATTGTGATATCATTGACATATAGGACTAGAAACAGGAAGCTTTCATGCTGGCATCTGACATAGAGACCACCATCAGAGGAAATATGAGTTAGATGCAGGGTGCCAAGTGATGCATCCATCTTGGCATTCCATTGGCATGTGGCTTGCTTGAGGCCATAGATTGATTTGTGTAGGTGACACACCTTGTCTGTGAGGTCCAGGATTTCAAATCCTTCTGGTTGATGCATATAAAGCATTTCCTCAATGTCACCATTGAGGAAAGCACTTTTGACATCCATGGAGTGGATGTGCCAATCTTGGGCAGCAGTGAGAGCAAACAAGAAGCAGAGGGACTTGAACCTGGCAACAGGGGAGAAAAATTTGTCACAATTGACACCATGGACTTGCTTGAAACCCTTGGCAACAAGGCATGCCCAATACCTGCCATCATTCTTCAGCTTGAAAACCCACTTGTTGGGAATCACAGAGCAGCCAGGGGAAGGTCTACCAATGACCAGGTACCCATTCCAGTGAGCATGGCATGTTGGCAGGCAGCATTCCAATTGGCCACATTGGGCAATGTGCAGGCATCTCACAGTGTGAGTGGATCACCAGAAGTGGCAATGGCAGCAGCAAGAAGGCTGGAAAGCAAAGGTCCTGTGCTGGGAGTGACAAGGCCATTTTCATCATCATCTGATGAGTCCTATAGGATATCAGTGTATGTCCATTCACTGTATGCATTTTCACCATAACAAGTAGGTGGCCTAGTCATACATGCAGAGTGGTGAGGCAGAGGAGTCAGTGTGACTGGTTCTGCAGGCACTGGCATGCCAGTAGGAGATGATGGTGGAGGAGCTGGTGTGATAGGACTAAGCATTGTATAGACAGGCTCAGGCTCACTCAATAAAGCTACATGTCATGCACGACCCCAGCCAGTATCAGCATTGTAACCAGCATGAGGGATTATGACAGCTGGCATGTGATCTGAGAACCATGTTGTGTGTGTGCAGGTTGGCACTGGTGGTGCTATGGAAGGTGGAGTCATGGGCAGCTGTGGCCCATGGATGTGCATGGGTGAAGCAGGCATTGCAGGTGGAGCTGGAGGTAGAACTGGGGTGGTACCAGTGGCAGCAGGTGACTCTGCAGCTGTGGTAGCAGTTGTGATTGTGGGAGCTGCTCTAGAACCATCCAGAGTGTCAAAGTCCAACTCATTATCAGATTCAGATCCTGAAGAGCTGTTTGGGCTCAGGGTCTGAGGTAGGAGAGATGTGGGTGGAGATGCAGTCTGAGCAGGAGGAAGTGAAGGTGCAAAAGGAAACATGGATTCATCAAAGATGGCATCATGCAATGTGACAATTTGTCAGGTTTCTCAGTCCCAGAACCTCCAAGCTTTGGAGCCAGGCTCACAGCCTAAGAAAACCATAGATTTTGCACATGAATCAAGTTTTGTCTGTCATTCCACAGGCATTGTGACATAAGCTAAACAACCAAAGGTATGGAAGTAAGACACATCTGGTACATGACCTGCAGTCCAGAGTTGGTGGGGTGTGTTCCAGTCACACATGTGCTCAGGAAGTCTATTGTAGATCTGGATCACATAAAGCAATGTGTGCTCCCAGAATCTGTGAGAAATGGATGCTCTGTGAAGCATTGAGAGGGCCAAATTGATCATTATTCTGTTCCAGCATTCTGCATGTCCATTTTGCACAGGTGAATATGGAGTGGTCAGGTTGTGTGAGATACCACCTGCTTCCAGTATGCCATGCATGGTGTGGTTCACATACTCCCCACTGCAATCCATCTGTAGAACTTTGAGTTTTCATTCCATTTGCATTTGTGCCCATGCAAGAAAGGCTTGTAGAGCTTGTGAAAAACCATCCTTCAAAGCCAAGGCATACATGACTGTGTGTCCAGAGTAATCATCAATGAAGGAGGTGAAATAACTAGAACCTTGAAGTGACTTAGTTTGCATGGGGCCTACAAGATCATTATGAACAAGATCTAAGGGTTGTAGTGCTCATTTTGATGAGGGGCTAAAGGGCTTGCATGCAAGTTTCCTGAATGTGCATCCAGTGCATGGTGCTGAATGGTGAGGGGAGTTGTCTGAGGTGTCAAAACCCAAAATGGAGCTTGATGTATGAAGTTTGGTGAGCAGAGCTTGTGGGGCATGTGCTAGCCTGTGGTGCCAAGTTGCATAGGAGGGTTTGAGGGTGCTGAGAGCTGCAAGTGCAGATGAGGAGGTAATTGTGAGACTTAGCCAATATGTCCCTCCATGTGCTGTGCCAATAGCATGCATTGTGTCATCCTTGTCAATTCAGCATGTATTTTTAGAGTAGGTAACCAGGAGCTCTTTAGCTGTAAGCTGTGGTATTGATATGAATCATGTGCCCACATTAGGGGCATATAGTACTCATTTGAGTGTGATTTGGCATGTTTGCCCATTGACAATGGTACTACCTCTTACTGTTCTGATGCCGAGGTAAGGCATCATGTTGTTGTTTCTGAGGCAAATAGAGCTGGGAGTGTTTAGGATGAATCCTGGTACAAAGTCAGCAGTGTGGGGACTGATGTGATCACTGGCACTGCTGTCCAGCATCCAGTCATGGCACACATCGAAGTGGAACAAAGAGGATGGCTCAGCACCCATGACATTTAGTGTAGCAGGTAAAGCAGGAGATACAGGAGGTGGGGGATTGACAATAGCAGCAGATACTGTAGTAGACTTAGCATTAGAACCAAAACCTCTGTCCTTCTTCTTCTCTGGGTGCAGGATCCAACAGAAGTCATCACCATGGCTGCTGGGGCTGCACTTTGTGCAGGTGTAACAGTTAAGCTTGGGTTTGCTGTGTGAAGTGAAACCAGAGGGTGACAATGAAGATGCAAACCTGGGCAATGAGGTTGAACCCAGGGTTGAAGGAGTGAAGCCATGTCTATGCTGTGCAGAAGAGAGAAGTGTGTTGGAGTTTCCAGAAAGATGGTCAGATTCTTCCTTGATCATTTTGCATATGGTGTCGCTTTTGATCTTGTAGAGGTCCTGCTGGTTTGCTAAGAATGCTGCAACAACATTAGACCAAGACTGGGGTAGACCCATGAGGAGGGTGACAGCCATGTCATTATCCAAGACTACTTTCCTGCTATCTGCTAGTTCAATATGCACAAGTTGTAGGTTCTTGATTTGGTTTGTGAATGGAATGGTCTCATTGAATTTGAATTCTAGGAAAGTTCAGTAAGTGTGAAAAGTGGACATTGTGCCTTTCACACCATATTCATCTTGGAGCATTCTCCAGTTAGTGAAGGAGGAGTCTTCCTGGTTGATGTGGTGATCAGTAAGAAGGCCAGCATACAAGGTGAGAATGTGTTGCACAAGGTGTCATCTTCTTCAAACTTGTCAATCTTGTCCTGGTTTTGAGTGATGTTTCCCATGTGGTATTTTTTGGGTTTTGTTTCTGTGGCAGCTTTGTCGATAATCTTCTTGTAGTCAGGAGTAGGAGAACCATCATCTATAGCATAGCATATCTTCAGTATGATTAGGGTGCTTTGTATGAGTGTTGCCCAACATTTGTAGTTGGAAGAACCTTTGAGTAGTGGTATGGCAACTTTGGGTAAGCTGGTTGCATTGGCAGTGGGAATGTGGGAGAGGATGATGACTGTGATGATGATGTAAACAAAGATGCATGTTGCATTACCTCCTGTGCACTGGGCAGGGCCCATAACCTGTACACACAGGCTCTGGGAGATAACAGCAGCAAGAATATATGCAATAGATAGTAGGTATGAGAAGCCCAGCAGGGCTAGAGTGGCTGGCAGTTGCATGACTGCAGTAGAGTGGGTAAGTAGTTGCAAGCACAGTAGGGCAAGGCAATGTGGTTCAAGTGTGTCAGACAATGTGTAAGACATCTGGGGTAGGTAGTAACAGACCTGCAGCAGAGTGGGTAAGTAGTTGCAAGTGCAGTAGGGTGAGGCAACATGGTTCAAGTGCACTGCAGGGTAGTGGTGAGAGAGTATAAGAGTGGGATGGGGAAGGTACTCACTCAGACAATGTGTAAGATGTCTGAGGAGTTTGTATAGTAATAGTCCATCTTATATAGTGTATAGCAGTAGAGTTGTAGTGGAGAGTGGAAAGTGGAATACAACAACTACTATGTATGGAGGGGATGCATGTCATCTGGAGTATGTAGTGGAGTGTGAGTTGTACTCAGAGATGTAGGCAGTCTGAGGAGTTAGATAAGGGTGTGTATTGTGTGTTGTAGGTAATGTGCACATGTGTGTGAAGGAAGGGAGAGAGCTGAATGAAATAGTATAGTGGTACACACATAATGTTCAACACATTTGACCTTAATGTTGGAAATACCAACGGTAACTGTTCAGCTTCACTATACTCATCATATACACGTCTTCTTTACATCCTTACTGACGCACGTTCTACTATTTACTAAACTCACTACCACATTCTAGACCCACTTACACCACTACAACCATGTTTGTGTAGCACATACTACACCCCCACATACAACCCCGCATTTACACTCCGCCTGAACTCAGTTCAGTGTGCACTACTTATACTACGCCCCCCACTTTCTGTAGCTCTACGGTATTACACAAAATGTCGTACCATGTCTCCCCACTCTGCGCCCTAGTGCACACCACTTACCACTATGCCCTGACCATCTGCTTCCTCCTTTTCTTTGTTGGCTCATACCTGCGTTCACACTTAACCCCAACATATTAAGCATGATGAACAGTGTGACAGTCCTTAAGGCCAGAACACTCCACTCAAGGAGGTCTGAAGCAACATGGCAGGTACATGTATGTGCAGGTTCAGGCAGGCAATGGTGAAGAGCTTGAAAGCAATAAGCAGCATGTATATAATCCCCAATGGGAACAACAACACAGAGAGCATCTGCAGCAGAGTAGGTGTGGTCACAAGCACAGTAGGTGATGTGATGTGGTTCATGAACACTGCAGGAGTGTGATAAGAGGATGGAGTAGTGATAAGTAGAGGGTACTCACTCAGACTGGAGGTAAGATGTATGAGGAGGTTATGCATAAAGTGTCCATCTTATATAGTGATGTCTCAGTAAAGTTGAGGCAGAGCATAGGTAGTAAAGTATATGGACTGCCATATGTAGATGACATGTGTCATGTGGAGTAAGATGTAGAGTGGGCAGTCCACAGAGAAAGTAAAGAAGTTGTTGTAATGCAGTAAAGAGTACATATATTCAAGTGAAAGGAAGGAGCTGTATGAATGGTAGTAGTACACACACAAAAATATTCAACAGTATAGAGCAGGTAGAAGGCCCAAAAGGGCAAAGAGCAACATCAGGATTAAGAAATAGCAGTAGATAAGGAGTGTAGCTAAATCCATGATGAGGGAGCAATGTAGATAATCAACTGTAAGATAGTGTCCCAGACCCAGACCCTAAGTACCTAAGTATACAGTGCATAGACCAGGAGAAAAATGCCCTAAGGTGTGTGCCAGACCATGTGTGACAGAGTGTGTAAGTAAAAGAAGATGAGGTAGTCATGTGGTGAAGGAGCGCACAGCAAAAGACCGAAAGTGTTAGGATTTAGCGTACTGGAGTAGCCAAACACCTATAATCAGGATTTAACTAGGACCTCCAAGACGAACACGAAAGCAATACTGCGATTGCAATAGGAGAACAAGTGACAAGATATGGGAAAGGAGGTCAAGATACTCTTGTACGACATATAGTGAGTTGGTTTTATAGTACTTGTACCTGCTGCAGTCTGATAATCATGAAACAAAAGATAGGCATAACGAAGGGGGTTACAGCCCCTTGATCACTCCACTGCTGCGCATGTGGAGCAGAATGTTGTAGAATACGAGAGAATGAAAGAAATAAAAAATGCGTGCCTCTGATTCCTAACAATACCCCTCCGCTATGTCCTTTTCACCTCGAAAAGGATAATGACTTTATCAATCATATGCGTCAGCATCATTCCCTGTATACCTGTCATCACCGTATCCTTCTTCTGCAATGTTAAAGTGTCGTTCCTCCTGTCCTCTAATGCACGTGATTAGGTGTTCGTCATTCCATTTGTTGCACTCGGGGCAACACAAATACTTCTCGTTACAGGGGTGATTCCGATGCATAGAAGTCGATGCTTGAGAGAACGGGGCTGCTAAACAGTCCGTTCGTCAATGACCCACTTGATGACAATTCCAGCAGATGAGGGGACCCTTTTTCTTTCATCGTGATTTTGCAGCTCCTCCTCATAGTCGATTTGCTACATCTCCTACTGGTGGTAATGGAGTGGGTATGGGTAGGGGAGGAGGCGAGGGAAGTCGCGCGATATAACCGTGAGCCATATGAGGATGGAGTCTATCTTCGGCATCAGCGTTAAGAAGTCGATTAGATATCTCTCCTAAACCCCAATGTCATTGTGACAAGAGATGCGTGAGGTGGGTCTGGAATGCTTCTAACGCTCCGACACAATGGTACCATCCTCTGAAACGATCTATGTCTGCCGTCACCCCGGCATCATTCAGAAGCCGGGTTGCACGATCTAGATGGATGTTAGTGGGGAAGGTTACCATTACATGGGCGAATTCCTCGGTGATGTAGGCATGATGGATGGGGTTTAAGTGATTGGTTGGCGTGGGTTCTGCCATGGGGTATTCATATCTCCCAGCATAGTGAATGGGGTTCTCTCCAAGATCTATGTCTGGAACAGGTATGGTGGGATCAGGGGAGGTGCGGAAAAGAGTCAGGGTGTTGTAAAAATAGTCGACAGGTAGATTGTGGAATATTTGTGTGTTAACAGGGGCAACAGGGATAGGAGGGGGAGATGGACGCTGATCAAAACACTCATCGCAGAAACAAGGAGTCATGGGATGTCCCAGGACTAAATGGGTGGCGATGATCTGTATGGTATCAACATCATAGAGGTTGAGCCTATTAAGGGCATGAAAGGTTTGATGATACTGGTTGGCGAGATTGGTATTTTGGTGAATGTGGCGATCATGAGTGGGTAGAGCAGGAGGAGGGGTAGCGATGATGGGAGAGGGAAATACATCGCTATGATGTAAGGAGTCGAGAGAATGGGGAAGGGAATGATGATGCCGAAGAATGGGAGAGTCTTGTGCCAATTCAGGATAAATGGGAGATTGGTTTCAGAATATTTGTGCAATGTGAGCAGGTAGGTCTGTGAAAGGATCTGGTGTAGGAGAGCGATGGAACGGAGAATGAGGGATAACGGGGGAAGTGGAATGAGTATCGGTAGATGACAAAGACATAATTCAAATAGAAGTGGTGGCTTCAACAAGATGAGACAATTGTATTGTATACCAAGCAAAAAGGGAGGTGACGATGAAAATATAAAGGATGAGAAGAATATCAATCACAAAAGTCATGGACAAGATGGGGTCGTTATGGTCTCCTCTCAAGTCCTTTTAAGGGGAGCAAGAGAGGGTGGGAGTCAGATCGTGAATGGTCGGGGAGCAGATGGATGACGTGAATGGAATGAGGTTACGAGGTCTGAAGTGTGTTTCATGTCATGGCATGAAAGCCATTCATCTTCGGTTGAAGGATATCCCTTCCAATGCACTAGATATTGGAGACGACCTCAGTGCCATCGTGATTGGAGGATATTTTCGACCTCGGTATGTTCCTCTCCTTCTACGAGATCCGGAGGGGGTGGCGTATGATGGGGTCCATATGCTGCGGTTTCAGTATATGGGTGAAGGAGGGATGCGTGAAAGACTGGGTGTATCTTCCAATGAGTAGGTAGCGATAAGCGATACGTCACAGGGTTAATGACGGTGGTGATAGGGAAGGGACCATATCTTTTTGGGGTGAGTTTCATAGAGGGGAAGGCGGAAGAGAGGTGGGTTGTGTCTAACCAAACGCGGTCATCTTTTTGATATGATGGAAGATGAGCGATAGATTTCCATGTTCGGTGGGCTATGGATTGGGCTGCTGCTAACTCTTTTCAGATGGTCTGTAATAAAACTAGTCGTTCAGAGATTGATGGAAGGGTAGATGTAATGGGAATGGTGGGTTGAGCGTGGGGATGATATCCCATAAGAAGAAAGAAGGGTGAGTATTTCAACATAGAATGAATATGGGAATTGTGCGTGAATTCTGCTGTTGTGAGAAGGGTAGACCAATCATCTTGTCTTGCTGTGCAAAACATACATAGATATTGTTCTAGTTCTTGATTCATTCATTCTGTTTGTCCGTCGGTTTGAGGATGATAGGCAGTAGACATCGCTTGTTTGATGGATAGCTTTTGGCAGAGTTCTTTGGTGAACTTAGCAGTAAATTGAGGTCCTTGATCTGAAATGATATGGTGAGGAAGTCCAAATCTTTTCCAAACATAATCTTTGTATAGATCAGCGGTTTGAGCGGCAGATATGGAAGAGTGGCATGGGGTGATTACAGTCATTTTGGTTACATCATGATCCATGAATACTGCTATGGCATCATAGCCATGCGATAGGGGGAGTTGTGTGATGAAATCCATGGAAACCGTGGAAAATGGTTCAGCTGTTGGTTCGGGTTTAATGGGAAAAAGGGGGATAGGAGTTTTGTTCGGTAAGTTTTTGTATCCTTGACAGATAGGACATCCATCAACAAAATCAAAAGTATACTTTCTCATTTTTGGCCACCAGAAGATGCGTTGTACTAGATCTAGTGTTTTGAGTCGTCCGGGATGTCCTGCTGTGGGGGTAACATGTAAACTTTGGACGATGTCATGTCTGAGTATTTCATCTTTTGGGACATAGAGACGTCCAGAGTAGTAAATTACCCCTCGTTCAATCGTCCAATGTTGTAGGAGTTGAGTTTTTGCTGGACTAGAAGCATTAGCTTGAAGAAGACGTGATATGTCTAAAACTTCTTTGTCCCAGTTTGTACAAGCTTGTATACGTGAGAAAAATGCGTTGTCAATGATGGTAGTGGAAATAGGGTGGATGAACAAAGATGGATCTAGGACGATTTGATCTTCGTTATCATGGCTACCATCATCATGATCTGATCTTCGTGATAATGCATCAGGATGACCAGCTTTTGAGCCAGGGATGTGTTTGATCTGAAAATCGAAACAAGTTAGATATAAGGCCCATCTAGCTTGTCGTTGTGATAATTTTTGAGCGTCTCTGAATACTTCAAGGTTTTTATGATCAGAGAGAATGGTGATACTATGAGGGGCGCCTTCAAGGTATTGTCACCATTCTTCAAGTGACTTGATAATAGCAAGTAATTCTCTGTCATAAATATCGTAGTTTCGTTCAGCTTCAGAAAAGGATTTGGACATGAATGTGATGGGATGCCATAAGCCATCCTCTCCTTTTTGAGATAAAACCGCTCCACAGGCTTGCTTTGATGCATCGCATTCTAATTGGAATGGTTTGGTTATATCGGGAGAGATAAGGACAGGAGAGGAAATGAATTTGGTTTTCAAGAGATCAAATGCGTCTTGTTGTGGTTGATCCCAATGCCAAGAGATGTTCTTTTTTGTTAAGTCGTGTAGTGGTCAGGTAAGGTGTGAAAAGTTGTGGATAAAGCATCAATAGAATCCTGCGAATCCTAAGAAGGCTCGTACTTCTTTTAGTTTTGTAGGGATAGGCCAGTTTTGGATTCCTTGTAATTTGACCGGATCCATGGCGGTTTGGCCTGCTGAAATGATGAGCCCTAGATACTCAACTTGTTCCTTTTCAAATTCGCATTTCTCTGGTTTGAGGTAGAGAGAATGATCTGCGAGTCTTTGTAGAACAAGTTCTGTTAGTTGACGGTGTTCTTCTATTGTTGCTGTAGCGATCAGGATATCATCCATATAAATGAAAACTTTTCCTGTGTCCAGAAGGTCACGGAATACAGAATTCATCATAGTTTGAAACGTCGCCGGAGAGTTCATGAGGCCAAAAAACATTACCGAGGTTCGAACATTCCTCTATTGGTTTTGAAAGCAGCCTTCCATTCGTCTCCTTTTTTGATACGGACGTTATTATACCCCCATCAGACATCGAATTTGGTAAAATATTTGGCATGTTTCAACTTGTCAACGATGTCAGCGATTAGTGGGAGAGGATATTGATTCTTGATTGTGAGACTGTTCAGTTGTCGATAGTCTTGTACTGGTCATAGTTTACCATCCTTTTTTTTGATAAAGAAAAATGGTGATGCGAAGGGAGACTTTGAGTCTCGGATATATCTATGGGCTGTCATATCTTTGATGAATTTGTCAAGTGCAATTTGTTCTGTGGGGTTTAGGGGGTAAATTTTGCAGTTGTTTTCTGGAATAGCATCTGGTTTGAGGTCAATGGCATGATCCCAATCACGTAAAGGGGGAAGGGAGTGAGAAGCTTCTTCTGAGAATACCTTATGAAATTTTTTGTAATGATCCGGTATTATCATTACTTTAGGGGTAGTGGCGGCTGCCAATTCCGTGGCCTGGGTTGTACGCTTTACCCATTCTTCGTCTGGTATCCCCATAAAGACTTCGTCTCCTTCTTCCAATGGTAAGCTGGCATTGAACTTGATTTTTCGAATGGAAAACGATCTTCTAGATCCAGCATAGCAACTAGCCTTTTGACATCATGTGAATGAGAGTTTTGAAGTAACCCAATTGATATCAGGGTTATGTTTTTGAAGCCAGGGATGTCCTAAAATGATATTATCTAACCTGAGATCAATGACAAAAAATTTTACTTTTTCTTCGTGATTTTGGATTTTCATTTTGAGAACGACTTCATGTGTAACACGTCCTAATTTGTTTTCGAAGTTATCCACGTTTCAGACTATTCTGGGATGTGATAAAGGGATAGTAGGGATTTTGAGTTTGGTGACCAATCGATGGTGTATGAAATTGTTGGTGGCTCCACTGTCGATTAGGGCTTTTTGTTTTTCGAGTCTATGACTTCCTAGATGATTACTAATCTGTGCTTCAAGATATAATGCATGAGTTGATGTTACAGAGCATAGTAGATCATCAGGGTACAATATGGTAGTTTGAAGACACGTAGAATTCTCCAAACCCTTCAAAAATCCTCTGACATAACGGATAATGCCATTCTTCCTTCCTGTGGTAATGCGCATATGGTTTCATAAATTCTTCTAACCGCGGCTTCATCATAAGTAGGAGGTACTGTTTGTTCTTCTTCTTCTTTATCGACAATGTTTGAAATGTGGGTGCGTGCTCAGTTAGCAATGGGAGGGGGAACGTATGGAGTATGTGGGTAAGGAGTTGGGGGTGGAGGAGTAGGCGGTGACACTTCTTCTGTGATGCGAATTTGTGGATTATTTGTTTTTGTCGGGCATTGATTGGCCATATGACCAGATTGTCAACAAGCAAAACACTTTCATTCTCTTCGTTCGTCAGTTTCTTCAATAGGGGGCGCGGTCCTGGTATCTGTCGACGTCAATCAACATCCATTGCATTGGGATCTAGCTGAGGACGACTGGTGCTGAAAGAAGAAAAGGATGTATGAGTCTTCTTCTGTTCCTTTCGCGCGTGCCATTGAGAGTCCAAAATCGTAGCTCTCTCCATCCACTCAGCAAACGTTTTAGGGACTTCAGAGTTATAGATCCTATCAGCGAGACCGGAGTTGAGGCCTTGTTCATAATAATCAAGTTTGGTTTGGTCGTCTGGAATAGCGGCTTCATGGGCTAAGGCTAAGAATGTGGAGTTGTATTCTTCTATGGTCTGAGTTCCTTGTTTGAGTTGTCGAAGTGCTAAGTACGCTTGTCGTACTTTGTGAGGGTCCTCAAACTCAGCTTTTAGGCTTTTGATGAAATCGGCGTACGATGGGTAAGTGGTTCCCATCAAATTTTCCATAGTATACTGATCGTTGTATGCTTGAGCTGTGCCTTTCGTCATAAAAGACAAAACAAACAGGATTTTCTGTGCGTCAGACGCATGAAGGTCTTTGTAAGCAATGAGATACTTTGTGCAGGATAAGAAGAAACTTTGGAAGTTTTTCTTGTTTCCATCGAATTCTGAGGGTTTGTTGATCTTTAGAAATTGTGTCTTGGTAGTGATAGAAGTCATAACAACGTCTTCGATGATGGGTTCCGGTTGTGGGAAAAGTTCCGGGGGGGCAGAGAAGGGAATAGGTTCAAGGGAAGTGGTGGCCATACTAGGGGTAGTTGAAATACCTTCTAGCAGTGGGACGTCTGTGCAAGTATTGGTTACTGGGTCGAAAATGTATGAACGTACAGAGGGAGCAGAGATGTCTTGACTATAAAAGCCTGAAGTGTCAATATGTTGTTGTGTATCTGTAATTCTCCAGATATTGTTGCCTAGGTATTCGACTGGTTGGTTTCCGTAGACGAAGGTGTCTCGTCGTTTGTGAAACCGAAACCCTTGGGGTAACGAGGTAGGTGGGGAGGGAGCCAGGATTGGTTCGAGTCGGAGTAGGGGATCTTGACCTAATGTTAGGATTTAGCATACTGGAGTAGCCAAACACCTATAATCAGGATTTAACTAGGACCTCCGAGATGAACACGAAAGCAATACTGCGATTGCAATAGGAGAACAAGTGACAAGATACGGGAAAGGAGGTCAAGATACTCTTGTACGACGTATAGTGAGTTGGTTTTATAGTACTTGTACCTGCTGCAGTCTGATAATCATGAAACAAAAGATAGGCATAACGAGGGGGGTTACAGCCCCTTGATCACTCCACTGCTGCGCATGTGGAGTGGAATGTTGTAGAATACGAGAGAATGAAAGAAATAAAAAATGCGTGCCTCTGATTCCTAACAGAAAGGGAATTTCGACACCGCGTATGTAAAGTGTAGGTGTATAATACATGTGGAGCGAGCGGTGTAGCGAGCGGGAAAGAAGCCAAACGAAAATGACAGAAAACGTACAATAAAGTCAACATCAAGGAGTTGCAATACCAGTAGTAAGAACACATCCAAAATCTCGGGTACTATCGCAGAGAAGCAGACATGTGCAATGAGTTCAATATTTTTGATTCCCAATGCACATTCACTGGTTCACTAGATCCCGAATTGGCTTTAGCACACAGGTCTGCCTCTTTATGATAGTGTTAATATTTAGAAAATGTTCTTTTGGCTGGGATTGCAACCCCTGGTACTCAGAGGGTAAGAGGCTCCACCCAAATCACACACCTACCAGGATGGCACATTCATTATCCACAATTTTGCTGCTAACAATACATACCAACTACTAACCCAAAGTAGCTGTGTTCTTTGTCACCTCTACAACGGCCTTGGGGCTTATCTCCGACCTTACTATTCCTCCAGTGCCAAACCTTCTCCCTAGTCACTTCCACTGAGCTTCAACAGAAAGACGCTCACGCTCACCGCTACCAGGACTCTAACAGCTCTTGCTTTTGATCTCACTAAACTCCAAATCCATTGTACGAATCGTGTTTAGCTCTCACCGCTACTTCGAGAATCTGGAAGAGTCTCGATTTGTCCCTCACTCGCCGTTTTCGAATGCTCAACACACTGCCAGTGACATCTGAACTTCAGGACTCGGCAAATGCTCACTCCTGAAAAGTCTATGAGAGTCAATTAAAGGTTATGCAGAATTAGCTACCACAGATGTAATGTTACCGGCCCTCTATATACCCGAGGTACGAGGGCAGGAAAAAGTGAGCTTCCCAACCTTACATGCATTACCATACTGTGCACAGGCCCTTAATGGGGCGTGTTTTGTGCAGCAAGCCAAAGGATCAACTTTACTAAATGGCAGGCATGATGGCAGACTCAGCATTCCCAACTACAGCACCTTCCATATCAGGACTGGCCTTCAAGTTCCCCACAGAAAATGCATTCGACTACGTATGTTTTGGAGCAGCCAGTATAAAATTTGCTAACAAGGAGAAAGTTGTCGTTCAATGTGAGACTCGTTATATCCGAGAATAAGGAATAAGTGCGTGGTGATACAACATCGTTTGTCTTGTTTTTTCGGCAACAGTCAGGTAATATAAATGTGGTTGTGAACGTTGTGAATGACTAGGGGGCGACATAGATCACGAAGTTTTAAAACGTATGGATCGTCAAAGAACATTGGGGGGTCGCAATATTGTAGTACTACAGGTACTTTCAGATAATAGGAAGGAGACTATGCTCAACAGGTTTCTAGATCCATCAATTATAGTGCTTGACCTGAACCCCATTCACGACTTCGTACTCGATACCCTGCTCCGTGCTATTCTTCAGTTCCGTGACGCCGTAGACTGCCGTCCGTGTCTTCCTCCATTTCTCCATGGTGGGAGGCTCCGCTTCGATCTTCTTGACGAGACCATGACGCTGCACCACTGGACTCTCCAACAGCGGCTTCAGAAGAACAGAATCGGCTGTGTATTGGAAGTAAAACATCCCCAAGCGCTTGAAGCCATCCTGGTCATAAGGAGGCTTTATGACACGATGGACTGCCGACTTGTAATAGCCGCCAGTTAGATACTCAAGGAAATCACCACAGTTAATCACCTTAGATAGGGTCAGAAAGAACTCAAAGAATCGAACGCTATCCGTACCATAGCATTTTCGACATGCTTTATGTAACGCCACTGGCCGTCGTGATCTCTGATCTGCAATGCGGTCACAGGTTGGCTCCATAAAGCTGTGAGGGTCATATGATCTGAAGAGGGTTCATTTAGTTATGGTGAGCACGTAAGGCGTCGCCAGTCATGCCTGCATGTCCTTTCATCCAAACTCCTGCAGTCTTTGCTTCCTCTTCCTTCGAAAGAGGGTGGCTTCGGTCAAAGAGAACGTAAGTAACGGCGCACAGCGCTGAAAATTAGAGCACTCACTAGAGCATGAACCTAACTATAGACCATTTAAATATGCTCAACTAAACCCGCGGAGAAAAACTTACAGAATGAATGGTTTGTGTCATCATAGGGGTGCAAATCAGGTAACGCGTTCTCAGGAAGCTCAAGGCCGACAGATAGGAGCCTGCATAGATTACGAATTATCAGCATCAAAAGACATCCGGAAGATGCTTGGCATACTTCTCGACCTCGTTCATCACGTCTTTATGATTAAACTCGATGAAGTTTTGGACCTCCGGTAAGAATGGGCGGAGTGCAACGGGATGCTGCCTTTGTGAAACATCGCGAGGGACTGAATTCAATACACTGGTCAGATTGTAATTTCGGGACGAGATTGCAGAGGGGAAATTTTACAGTTGTAGTGCTCAATCCTGTCTTTCACACCGTTTCCAAGGTTCTGCAACCGGCGATCAGTACAGCTTGTTGACCGGAAAGATCGCACTAACCCAATATTGTGACAGCTTGTATCCAAGGTAAGTGCCTGTCTGTTTGATACGCGCTTCGTAGCGGAGTTTCTCTTCATCAGTGACTTGATTGAAAGGGATGGCTGCGATGTCGAACATACGGTCGACCTAATTGGAACAACATAGGAAAGCAGCAGTCAGAAGACTTTCGGGCAAGAAAGGATAGTGGAGATTACATGGGCTTCATCCATACCATGGTTGATGACATAGAAGAAGCCTTGCCTGTGCGCAGCGTCGCGAGCAATAGTAGCTTGTTCTGAAACCCCTTCTGGAGTCTTGGCTTTAGCAAGGTCGACGAACGCCAACTGTGCCCAGTCAACTACAAGGAAACATTAAAGACATTCTAAAGCAATGGAGCACAGTCGCTCACTGTCTTCCTTGGTGACGGGGGGAGGAGTCCATTGAGGGACAAAGGGAATCTTAATAGAGGGCATGGTTGATCAAGATGTCACTTCCGAACGCAAGGTAGACGTATATAGGCGGTTTGTTGACCTTGAAGCCTTTGGCGGTATATATACCATATTCTGGCGGAAACGAATCTGGATACGGCAAACATCGACCCGAACGCAAACGGCAGAAATTGACCACGCCGCGGAACTAGTTTCCGAGGAAGCTCAGCCTTCCCGAAGACATCGCCTGTGGGTGTGCACATATGACCTAGAGCGCCTTGCAAAGCAGTTGTATTGTCAAGTTGCTTCCCAGGATACGGATACGTTGCATCAGGTTACATATCGGGAACGGCAATTACAACACTCCACGATTGAATCGATGACAGTTCATAATGAGGGTTGAGACTCAAAGTCTGCAAAAAGATTCAGACGTCATAGATTTTCTAGCACCTTCATGTTATATACGAAGCCCGAAAACAAACTTATGAATGGCGCTTACCATCAACAGAGACAATGATGGCACAAAAAGAAATGGCTCCTTGATTTGCAATATGTATGACCAAAGGTGAGGAAACTTGAAGATGGCCGCCCTCTTAAGTTAGGTCTTCGCCGGTACAGTAAGTTGGCCTCTGACCTAACCAGACGATGATAGTTGTTCTGACCGGGTTAGGTCTCCCGTGCTGCGTTTTGAATCCTTGAGCACAGTAGGCAATGGGCATGCTCCATTGCTAGATACTGCGAGGCGGGCCTCTTTCACCTAGTAGGAGTTATCAGGACCGTGGGAATATCGTGCACGTGATGCCATCGGTGGGATCTAACGATTGATCTATTAGAATTTTAGCACAGAATTGTGTCAACAAGCCATGGACGACGAAGGAGACATCGGGCTGATGTTTCCGTCCCGCGCCACCTCGACCTCTTCGCTGGCTTCGCCCGTGGTCCCAAATTCCCCTTCACCATCACGCATTGGGTCATCAAGGATCAGCTTGCCAATTCATATCTCATCGACCATGTCCTTATATACCCTTGCTCCGCGGTCTCCATCGTCTCCGGATCTGCCTAGGTCGCTTTCTCGTTCTACCACCAGTACCATATCGCGGTCAACAACCTTGCCGTACCGTATACCCAGTGCAACACAACAAGATATCCCCACACTGGACGGCGTGTCATTTGAAGCTTCGAAACTGGAGCGATTACGACGCTGGATACTGGGGCTAGCAATAGGCAGTGACTTTGTCTTACTGCACGGCCAATTCCCACTCATACCCGCCTTCTAGTCAACTTCGACTTGGAGCTGGGTCCTGTCTTGACTTGCGTGGTCCCTCCTTTCCGTCTATACCCCTTTGAGGCGGAGAACATGTCAGTCGTGTGTCAGCTTGCTATTCGACTGTACATATTCATCGAGACCTTGTAATAGAGCGTTCTCTGCTTTCCCCGATTCGCCTCAATTCGAGGAAGGCTCTCAGGTTCATTCATTTCGGATTCGGGCACATGCATCAAATCAGGGGACCACCGCAACTTTCGATGATGATCAGATGGCAGCTATAGATGGCTTCGTTTATGGCTACGCTCACTTCAACCAGCGGAGAGACCCATCCAACAAGCGCGGTTATGAGCAGGTGACGATCCTGCAGTATACTTATGGCCCTTGCTGACACATGGTCCAGCGCTCTGTGGTGATTTTGACGCACCATCCATACCCGGCGTTATTCTATGCTATCGTTTCGAGGCTAGGACCTCTGTTCCACACCCATGGCGGACCGATCCTCGAGGTGGCATCTCACAATATTGCCAACTGGTGAGTCGGCCGCAAGGCAGCAGTGTTAGAATTTCATCAGTGGCATCGACATGATTTGGGAAGTACAGGAGTGAGCCTGTTGCTGGCCAAACTTTAGAGCTTGGATTTATGGGCTCGGTATTACAAGCTCAGCTCCCTCAGAGCCTAGATGAACAACTGGATGAGGGCGTAAGAAGGAATATGGAACTCATGACAAATGTCCACGTAAGGTCCGACACATGCTCCCTTTTGCTACTCAACTGACCCCTCTCAGATCTTAGCAAGCGCACCCCCTTCTGAGCTCCCTCCGCTGGCACTCTTCGAAGCATCTCTATCACATCTATGGTCCATCTGGGAGTGTCTCGTACTCTGCGAGCCAATATTAGTATTCGGTCCCTCCCCGGCTATGACCAGTCAAGCAATCTGGTGGCTCCGTGATATATTCCGGCCTGTACGCGATGTTATCTATTCCGTCTTCTTCCCCAATCATTTCCACGTTGACAGATACCATGGGCCGGAGATTTCCGCCCGTTTTTTACGATACATGACAATGAGTATAGCGCGCTCGTGAACGGGAGGCCGCCGAAGGCAGGTCTTCTGTTGGGCGTTACGAACCCATTCTTTGAGCGGGTGTGTCAGCACTGGCCGCATGTCCTGAGCCTTGGCGCGGCGCAGTACGTGCTCCACTCCCCTATCTACCCCTGCTTATATGTTTTCACCTTTAAGAGAGAAGTCTTCTAGAAAGATGTCTTCTGCTGTGGGGCCTATTCCAGGCTGGAAGACAAAGACGCACAGGCGCTATATCTCTAAGGACCGATTACTACTCCAAGAGCTGGAACGTGCTTACCGTGCAGGGCCTGTAACCCGTCAGTCTGCGCTTCCTCCAGACGATTACAACTTTACTGAAATTTCTCCACAGAAGACGAAGCATCAACGACCCTTCGACGCCATTTCTCCTCTCGGACGGCGGCACTCCTCGTTCCGCTGAACCGCTATCTCAACACCCTCATACCTACCCCCTCGGAGACGTTGCAAACGTGCTTCGCTGGCCGACGGCTCAAGCCCTTTAGTGACATGAACTTCTTCACGTCGCTCAGGACGTACGGCGCGCCGCTGCCGTTCCGCTCGAACAACAAGCAACGCGAGTTCTACGAACGGTGGCTGCGCACGCCGGCATTCGGGTTGTGGCTAGCGCAGCAGGAAGAGGTTGTGGAGCGTGTGCTGGGGGAAAACGCTGAGCGGGGCACCAGAGGCGATGCGTCATCGGAGGTCTAACGAATATGTGGGGGTGTGCGATGGGCTATCGAAAGGTCGCCATTTCATTTGTACTGCCCAAAACTTGTCACGCAATTGTGCGTTTATTTCAGCCATCTTTGATAGCACAGTTTGGTCACACAGGAACCGCTATTTCCCCAGCGGACGAGTGATCGGGACATCTGTCCACTGTCCTGCCCTGCTGGCATGTGGATTGATATCACTAGGTTTACTCAGCTGCAAAGAACTCGCCGTCTCAACCCCGCATGGTGTTCGTTGCTGGACTGACATGTACAGTGTATGTATGGTCTATAGAAACTTGAAGACCACATGATCATATACTACTGAAACAACAATTTGCTCGATGCGTGTTGCGCGTTGCTTCTACCGTGACGGCGTCTTTGCGCAAAATCACGTCGGCGAGCAGAAAACGCAAACATGGTAGCTGGGGCTCGGCGCATAGACGGCGGAATTATGACGGCACGCGAAGCCGCGGTGAGAAGATCGGTGGGATCATTTTCCGAAGCCCAAATGCGGCATCCGAGAAGGTCGACACGGACTCAAATTACGCGACGGGCTTCACAGGGCTCGCTCGCGGGAGATTGGCGACCTCATGTTAGAACGTGTGCTGAGCCTGAGAAAGCCATGGGCGTGTACGCCATGTGGAGACCAGTTGACGATGACGGCGTTGTGTCAGGACTAGCAGCATATCCGTCCCGACTCGTTCGCACGTCCAAACAATGCACGTTGCCCAGCATGTGGGGCAAGAACGATTCTTCACTTCCATCGTGGACTGTCCAATGCCTTCCTCGTTCCAAGGGATCCTTCTAGCGGCAACACATCCCAGGCTCGTTGTACTACCTCCACTGGCTAACAATGTATTGATATGTGCTCGTCATAGCAGCTTTTGGACCACCTGACAAGGGACATGCGCTGACTGCGTGCCGTACTGACAATGAACTCTACAGCTAAGACCGTAGGGGTTAATCCCTGCTCAACATCGCGTGAGTAGCGGTCTTACTGTTTGGTGCTCTGCCCACTGTCGCTCAAGCACCTCCCTGACACCCATTCGTTCTCCAGGCACATCCAGACCAATGCACATACAACAAACAAGTGGCGGCCGTAGGATTGACGATATCAATACTCACCCTGCCCGTCACCAGCACGAACACCCCGGTCGAGAAACTTTGGTTCGGCATATCTAGCCAGCATTTCAGAGTGCAATCACTAGGGATACCAGGAGCACAGATCTGATACCCACATTGGCTATCCTTCAGGTCAATGCGTCACCAACTACTTCACTTCGTTCTTGTGCCGTGCCATATCTCGTGGCAATGCAGTCGGGCCAGCCAGATCACTCGCCTTCCGGATCGAACCTCGTGGTCATCGGTCAGTTGACATGAGAATCCTTCTGGAGAAAATCCTCGCTTTCGCTCTCATGGGCATGCTGGGATCCACCTTAAGGTGTCCACCTGAAGACGTCATTTTCGCAGCATGGCTTCACTCGAGCCGTTCGCCGAGTTCATGGTTCAAAGATCTTTATGATAGTTTTTTTTTTTTTTTTTCGCCTTAGAGATGGAAGGGGACGGACATGATGTCTCTGAATTCTAGATGCTCGGGGAGACTTCCCAGTACAGAAACTATGGCGGGGACTGTGCGTGCAGCACAGTACCATCCGACAGGTCGTCTACAGCCAGAAACAAACTGACATGGCAACCTGAGCTCCGTCGACAACGGTGGCGTTCAGCCTGGGGTCCATCACCGCCAGCGGCATCCTGTGGATGCGGAGGTGCGTGTTTCACCGCCACAAGCGTTCCCAACAATTTACTGAGCCTTTTTCATGCCGGCGCTTACGCATCCACGCGCTCACCGCACCCATCCCCCTCTCGTTCATTCGCCCGGTATCATATATCCTGTTCCCTCAATAGACACTTAACATCACATTCTGCACCTACTCCATGTTGCGCGCGTTGTGGAGTAAGCTCACAGATGACCTGCCTGCAACAGGACCGACGCCGCTGCCGGCTATATGATCATCCGCGCATTTGAGAGCGTCGTGGCGTCTACAGACAAAAACAGACAGTAGTCAGATATATCTGTGTCTGTGGTGAACGGAGCCATACCCGTTACCCTATCATGTGTTGAGCTGTACTAAGCCATCGTGGAATTAATGGACTCATCCCTGTGGCTCTGAACACGAAAAGCGTCCACTTTCTTTACCGTGACGTACCGAGGACCGAGGGTGGGAGAGTTGGAGGTAGCAAGTCTTTGCACGCATGACGCCTAGCATCAATGCGCCACCTCCTTCCCGCTCATTCCCCTTGAGTGCACTACAACAGTGTACTTCTGGATCGATTCATATTGCTCCGAGGCGGCGTAACGGCCACCACCAGAGGCCCACTGTGTCTATTCCAACTCGCATGGGCCGTAATTTCCTACCCTCCTTTCCCTGATGAACCGCCTTTATTCATCTGCTGAAGCGCTGCCCACACGCATATCCATTGAAGCGTGGACTCTCATTGAATTATGTTGACGCACCAACCCCTCCGCGCCCCGTAGTACCTTCGTACCGTCCCGTTCAACGTGCAGGTCAGCGATGGCACATACCGCCCTTCTCTACGCTCTCGAATGCCCGCTAACGCAATCTTTCCCTGCAGCAGAGAACGTGCTGGCAACCTCGACGTACGGCAGGCGACGTGGGCCATGCTGAACGTCTGTGTGTGACCTGCTGTCTGGATGCATAATCGAGTCTTAAATGCAGTGCTTATGCGGAAGGCAGGTTCCTATCACTCCGTGTTAAGTACTGTCTGCCTTGTAGATTAGCAAGGACAGCGCCTGGGTCTGGGCCGCCCGGCGCTCGACGACGGGGCCCTCGCTGCTTGGCGCATCCGCGTAGCCGTTTGTCGACGCGCTCCTCGCGCTCAACGCAGTGCTACACCACGAGGATGCACAGTGCGCATGGGCAGAGTGGCTTGCAAATATACGGCACGCATCGAGCGCGAGCGTGAAGCATAGGAGGATGCGCGTCGAGCGAGGGTAGGGAGTTGAGAGGATGTGCGTGAGGGTAGCGAATCCGCGATTCGTGCTGCGACAGCGGGTGCTAGAGGAGGTGATCAAGCATGTGGAGGGGGACGATGGGTGCTGGCGAAGGTCATGCAGGTGGGTCGTCCGCCGCTGCGGTCATTGTTGTTTCTGAGGCAGTTTACTGGTGGGTTTGCCTGTAGATGGGTGCAGCCCATTTGAGTCGTGGGGCGCGGACGGCGACGAGAATGCGACGGCGAAGCTGGGCCCGGAGGTGAGGGAGCGGGGGTTCTGCGGGGTCGGGCCAAAGAAGATGCTCGGGTTCTAGTGCAGTTACTCGAGTTGAGCGGCAAACTGTGACCGAGACGCTCGTATCGCACCTCAGATGGCGTGCCGTGTATTTGACCATGACCATTAATTTGACTGAAGAGAACAAACCTGCTACCCATATATCAATCATGCAGTGTGGACACATTGTGGCGATGCGGCAGGCTCAAAAGGTACGATTCCCCCGACGTATTCGTAGTGCTGCTCGAAATCAATTCAGGCGGCGGTAATAGTGCTGTGTTCTTCCACCAATGCGAATCAACCCGCCACGGCTGCAGCACACAAATCGAGGGCACGCACCGAACCCCCACACATTCCCCTTGCCCCTTTCCTGAGCATGTTTTGCGCCAAGCCGCTTCGCCCAGGGGCCCGGGTACCACTTCCACCACGCTTCGTGTTCCGCTGCCAACGCGGTCGCAGAGATCACAGTCCGTCAGGATTCGAAGAGACGAGACAGCATCAGCATGTGGTAGACGAAGGCACGTCTAGCCTGAGGCATCGAGCCGAAACGGAAGTGGAATGGGCCACGAGCGCCTTGTCTCTTGCATTGTCCCGCCATGTCATGCGATAGCCCTCGTCCCCATCCACGTAGGGAGCACGCCACGCTCCACCGCATTGCGCATCGCCCGCCCCATGTCCCCGCCCCACTGCTTCTTATACGTCCACATATCCCGGAGTGCGTATCAGCATTCTGCTTTCCAGGTGCAGCATGTAGATCTGTGCCGGGGAGAGGGTTAGAAAGAGTGTAGGGAGGGTACGCACCGATAAGCACGCCGAAGCCATGGCAGTAGGCAGGCAAGAGCGCACCGGGATGCTGACGGTGTTGGTGCCGCGGCTTGCGATCCACCGCCAGTCGTCCCCTGTGATCCATTCGTCCCAATGGCGCTCCAGTATCTGCTTGGCATTCGGTCCCCGCGCGACATCGAGGTCGCTCTGTGCGGGCTGTGCCGCGGAGGCGAATGGGGTGTCCGCGATCCATCGCTCGAAGGCAAACCATGAACATATGAATGACATACTGACAGTGTGCGACAGGTAATGTTGGAGATACTCTCCTTTTCTTTTCTTTTACTGACACTTTCGAAGCATTACTATAGGTGTTATGATCTAGTACGGCAGGGCGACCGGCTATGATCGTACAGAAGCAGATGAGAGACTCAAAGTGTAGCACACTAACAAGAACACAACTGAGTGAGATTCAGTAGTGACAGGGAACAAATTCTGTAGATACAGGAGACTAAGCTAGAGATCCTGTATAGTACTTGGGCCCTTTATATAGTACAACTCTCAGGTTCCAGAGTATTCTACTGGGGTAATTATAGTATAAAACTGCAGAAAATAATGTTCCAAAGATACTGTGCATGGATTGGTAAGTAAAATGATCCTACACTACAGTGCAGTAAACTAGTGAAGTGAGAAAGAAACTGTAACAATAGGAGGATTACCCTATAACAATGGCCTTACACTGCCCTGTATCATTACATGGGTTCAACCCCATAGCAATGGCATTATGCTGTCTTGTATGTTTCCTTTCTTATTCTTCTGTTCCATTGTCTCTGGTACTACTTAAAGACTATCTCAGATGTATGACAAAGGTCATTCTTGACCTCTTGTACCCCTTGCACCATCTTGTTCATCTGTAATGGGTTCACTGTTCTGTCTTGAATCATCACTTGGTGTCCTTTTGGAGTTCTTCTTTTCTGATCATAAGTGTTTGGCCACTGTTAGGGTTTAGCTTGTGAGCAGCCAAACACCTATACTTAGGACTAGAGACCTCCGAGGCAAACATGTCGAGGATTTGAGAGACAAGCTACTATTGCAGATACAGGCCAGATATAATGCCTGAGAACAAAGGAGGTTAAGCTACTGTAACAGGACAAAAGGTAAGTAGTTTTATAGTACAACGGTGCTTGTTGTTGAGCATCTGTACATTGCTACATCTCCTACACTTTACTTTCATTTGGCATTACTTCTCTTTACACACACTTATGCACACATGACACATTCTTACTTCTCCACAAACCCTGTGGGGTTCTCTCCTCACCCTCACACCACATACACTCTGGATGATGCATGTCCTGCACACTTATAAGCACTCTTGTACTTCTGCACTTGCCTCTCTGCTTTAACTCCCTTCACATACACTATATAAGATACAGCACATATGATACAACTCCTCAGCTGTTGTCTTATATGTGAAACCAGGAGAGAGCAGGCTGAGGTGACAAGCAAGATGATGAGGATAGATTGGGCAGTAAGTGGGAGGACAGGGGTAGAGACCAAGAAGAGCACAGCCTGATGAACACAGGTCATACATGGGAGTGGAACTGGGATAGTTCTTATTGTAGTATAGTGGAATTACTATCTATTTATAGTGAAAGGAGTAGTGCATGGACCAGAGAACTATGGACAGTTGAACTGTGTACATATGTGTATGAAGATGTGTGTGTGTACAGTAGATTGCCAAAAAGGGAAGGAGAACATTAATCAGCATATAGTCATCAACACCCCCCTGTGCTGGGAACACACTCCATGAGACCAAGACCAGAGTGATGAAGGGAGAAGAGAGGGGGAGATAGAGGTTTAGTCAAAATATCAGCAGTAATAAGAGATGAAGGAAGATGGTGTACAGTAATGGCATTGGAAGAAAGGCAGTTGTGTATGTAGTGATGATGTATGTTGATGTGTTTCATACCACACATAATGATGGGGTTGGTTGCTATGTCAATTGAACCCTTGTTGTCACCATATAGTAGTAAGGGAGAAGAGAACCCAAAACCTATCTCCTGGAATAGTGACTGCAGCCACATGCCTTGGGTGGCTGCTTGCAAGAGCAACATATACTCTGCTTCTGTTGAGGAAAGAGATACTGTGTGTTGCTTTCTGGAAGACCAAGCAATGGCACTGCCCCCTAGCAAGAAGGCATGTGCACCAACTGACTTCCTGTCATTGCAATTGGCTGCCCAGTCAGAGTCTGAATACACCACAACTCCTGTTCCATGGCTACCACTGTACCATAGGTGTAGGTGTATAGTCCCTTTGAGGTATCACAGGATATGGCAGGCCAAGGTTAGATGAGCAGGTAGTGGATTGGAGAGGAATTGTGACATTTTTGTAACCACAAAGGCAATATCTGGTCTGGAGCTGATAGCAGCATAGAGCAGGGACCCTATGAGTTGTTGGTAACCACTGTGGAGTGAAGGGGATGCAACATAGTCAGGGTCTGCTTTGGTGGGGGATGAACCTGGAGGCAAAGGGGTTGTTGTCACATTGCAGTCTTCTAGGTGGAAGTGATCAAGAAGATCTCTGATGTATGCTTCTTGGTTGATGTCTAGTGTGTGTGCAGAGTGATCACAGGTGATATGCAGTCTGAGATATGATTTGACTTCCCCTAAATCTGTCATCTCAAAGATGGCTTTCAGAGCTGCCTTGCACTGTTCAGCCTCTTCAATTGACCCCCCTAGGATGATGATGTTGTCTATGTAGAGAACAATGAGAAGGGGTTTTGACAAGGAGGTGGAGACATAAATTCCAGAGTCAGAGTAGGTGCAAGAGAAGGATAAGCCAAGGGGGGAGCCATGAATTTTGTGGTGCCATTGGTGTGATGCTTGCTTTAGACCATAGATGGCTTTAGATAAATGGCAGACCTTTCCTTCTGTTCCTGGAATGACGAAGCCTTGTGGTTGTTCCATGTAGATTTCTTTGTCTAAGTCACCATTCAGAAATGCTGATTTGACATCCATGGAGTGGACTTCCCAGTCTTCTAGTGCAGCTGTGGCTAGAAGTGTGTGAAGGGATTTGAAACATGCCACTGGGGAGAACGTTTCACTATAATCAATGCTGTGTATTTGAGTTTACCCATTTGCAATGAGTCATGCTTTGTAGTGTCCATCAGCTTTCTGTTTGAACACCCATTTTTTGCCAACAAGGTTGTGTCCTGGTGGAAGGTCTACAAGATCCCAGGTATGAAGTTTGCACAATGTGTCAAGTTCCTCATTACAAGCAGAGTGCCAGGAGTCACTATTGGGACTGGAAAGTGCTTGTTTGAGGGTGAGAGGGTTGTGTGAAACAGTGTGAGAAAGGATGGCTGAGATTGAAGGGCTGCCTTGTGGTGTAGTGAAAATGTTGTCACTGTCAGACCCCCCCTTGCCGAGAATGTCCATGGAGGTGCATGGCCCATAGGAACTGTTGTTGAACTGGGCAGGGTGGCAACCAATGCATTGAGAGCAGCAAAGAGCAGGTGTGTCCTCATCCATGTAGACCACACAGGGCTGACAATGCACAGGAGGAGAGTGACTCTCCCACAACGGAAGTGTAGGAGGCAGCACATCATCAGCATGAGCAACCCACCTAGCATGCACATGAGGTGGAGCCACAGATGGAGGAGCAGCACACAGGGGAGTAACAGGAGGAGCAGGGGGTGGAGAGGTGGCTACATGTCAGGCCACCATTATTTTCCCTATTTTTCTCCTCATTTTCCTCTATTTTCTTATACCTTCATCACCATAGATCTTACAATTGCTCCTGATCTATCAAAGCGATTCCCACAGTCATGCACTCTTTCTCTTTGTCTTTATCAGCCAATGACACACATATTGTCTGATCTCCAATCAACCTGTTCTATTTTTAGTTATGACACCTTTTCTCACACTTACTGCACATGCTCACCAATCCTTCTCACACCTGCTGTGGAATATCACCAATCACTCCCACAGTTGCTGCAGAGCCTCAGTAAGCACTGACGTGTCCCCTCTATTATTAGATATGACATCACTACTTTACTTTCTCATTCTCTGGCCCTATACTGTACTGCTTGGTCTGTGCACGCTCTAGGGTACTATATATACATATGACTCCTAGCAGTTTATTCCCCAGTTCTGATCATCTGGGATATCCACTAGGTACAGTACTCTCCATTACTATATATTAATACATCTGGGATATCTGCTAGTTGAAGCATGATTGTCCTCTTCTTTGTTTTAGCTTTTCTTCAGTTGTTCGGCTTCAACAACATGTTGGCCTCACAATTGATCTGTTACGAGGCACTTGCTTTGGCACCTTGTAACGATTTCTTTTTTCTTTTCTTTTTCTCTTTTTTTTTACTTACTAGTAAAGCGTAGTATTATTACTACAAGTGTGAGCTTAGCTCCACTTTACTTAGTAAGGACTTCCTTTTCCTTTATCTTTTATAGTACTTAAGTATTTACATACTTAAGTGTGAGCATAGCTCCAAGTACTATACTAGACTTATCTTCTCTCCTTTTTTATCCTTCTTTATTTATTATAACATTTACTTGCTAAGGACTATCACTATACAATTAGCAAGGACTCCCTTTTCTCGCCCTTATTTACCTTTGTTTACACCTGGTTCATTTTGCGCTTGTGGCTGAGCCACTTACATCACATGGACACGTACTTACTGCGCATTATCATTTACTTACTGCGCATTACTGCGCAACTTTACTATACTTAGATCTCCAGTTTTGTATAAATAGTTGACAGACTGGCGGTCTTAAACCCCAGTCTTGTCAACTTCACAATCTAGGGATTCTCCTTATACTGTGCTTGACCTAAGCTCATTACAATCTCATTTCACTCTCTCAGAACTAAGTCTAAGAACTCTAAGTCACTAAACATCGCTAAGACATCTTACATGCGTCACTCTGGATCTTTGTATCATTATTGGTGGAATCATCCTCATAACTATATCGTTAATCCCGCTCTTCATCGTCATCAGGAACCTCTATTATGTTCATCAAGCTCATATCCAAACCTTGGTTACCAGGAGTAACATTTTAGACCTTCCCTAAGACTGTCCAATAGGCTGCTCTTAGCATGATCAGAACTCCCTCCCCCGCCACACCTTTCCTCTTCCTCCCCTTCCCACAGACAGGTGTTTCCATCACCAATTTGTCTGCAACCCCTTTTACACCATAGGCTTCATTCATAAACCCAAACGTGAACAGAAGTGTTTTCATTGCCAACTTTTCTTCCCTTGCCCTCCTCTCCATTTCTGTCAACACTGCAAGTGGCAGAAACATGAGAGTGAGTGTTTCTGTAGCTTGTGGACTAAAGTTTATGTCCCTTGCTCACCTTCTTCCACCCTTCAAATCGTTGTGGGTTGCTATAGTGTTCACCCCTTACACCTCCACCTTGTGCCCAGCGACATCCTCCACAGCACACACATGGTGGACACTTGGAGTTGAGCAATTGATATGCAATTGTGGACGTTCTGGGAGGACCTCACATGACATGTTGATTCCTGGGAACTTGGTGGGTCTTCTAACAGCTCAGGGACTGCCCACCCCTTCTACACACTGCCTTTGTCCCCCCCACACCCACTCTAGAACAGAGTGCCTTTTAGACAAAGGTCTAAATGTCAACTTTTATTCACTCCTCCCCATCACCTGCCCCTCCACTACCCACCTCCATCTCTGTTGTCATCTCCTTGCTTGGCATGTGCACATTATCATTCAATGTCACAATGAACCTGTGACAAACTACGAGTGGTTCCCTTTTTGGATTTTCCCAGGTCCAAGATCAGAGCAGTGGAAGAATCAGGACAGGAGGTATCGTATTAAATACCCTCCAACCTTTTTCAGATCTTTGCTCTACCAGTATTACAATGACCCCTCCCTTGTTCCTCCTCCCGTCCTCCTAGAATTAGGAGCTAATCCAGATTGCACCTTCCACATTGACCCCCACCATCATTTCACATCTTACATCACAGGAGGCCCTCAAATGTCTACTTACTAGTGTAGACATATTGTTCTTCAAAGTTTTCATTGTTTTCGTGTTTGTCTGCATCATCATTCATGCATTTTATTAAAGAATATAGTGCTTCTGTTTTATGACTGAGTGTGCCATCAACTTGACATCGCTCAACTACAGAAGTACTGGAACTTTAATAGAAATCATCAGACAAATCATTGGCCAAACTGTCGCAAGACAACCAGTGGAATGCATGGAGCTGGAGACAACCATCTCCCCCAGCACACAGAGAAGACAGTGAGGAACCAGAATCTCACTCAAGGAATTGATTCGCAAGCTTAGGAGATCAAGAACTGTTGATGTCACAGCACTTAGAATCAGAAATTGACAGTCTTGGTACAGCCTTAGCAGGAACTCTAGTACCTCCGTCTGCTCCATCTGCTCATATGGATCAAGAGCATGAACCACCAACTTTTGGGGAGATGATGAAGATTATAGAGAATCAACAGAAGCTGCTGGTGCAGCAACAACAAGTGATGATGGATCTGATGACATGCCTAGCATCAGGAGAAGGTGGTCACTCTTCTGGATCAGGAATAGGCCTCCCACCCTGGGTCCACCTTCCCAAGGTTCACGTTGCAGAACCAACTCCTTTTGATGGCGACAAAAAGAAGTTCCAATCCTTTTTGGATCAAATTTACCTTGTTCTTCGAGTGCATCCAGAATATAAAGATGAAGACAAGGTAACCATCATACTGTCCTACATCAAAGGAGGATATGCAGAAGAATGGAAGAAAGGGGTCTTGCGAGACATAGAGGCTTACAGAGTAGAGCCTCACAAATATGAAGAGCTGTTCAAGAATTTCGATGAGCTCCTGATGATGATGAAGATTACCTTTGGAGATCATAATGAGGAACAGATGGCACAGCAGAAATTGATGACTATTTCACAGGGGAATCGTCATATAGAGGAATATATCACTGAATTCCTCTTATACAAAACAGCATCTGGATATAACAATGGTGCATTGTGCACATTGTTCAAGAAAGGGATGAATCATCCCCTTCTCCAGTCCTGTTATGTCAAGATGCCTCTCCCTGGTGATTTAGAAGGATGGATCAGATGAGCAAGAGTCAGGGCATATGCATATCAGGATATGCAGAATTTTGAGTCGACTTGGGGATGAAGACAACCACAGCAGCAATACAGAAGACAGCAGGGACAGCCACAGCATAACTTTGCCCCTTGACAATTTACCACCTCGGCAGCATCAGTGGGAGAACCCATGGATGTTGACAGAGCTAGAGGACCATGCCCTTGACTATGCTTCAACTGTGGCAAAGAAGGACATTTCATGAGAGAATGTCCTGAGCCAAGATGCCCTCAGGGGCAACAACAACAATGAAGGGGGAATGCAAGGACCCTTCAAGAAATGCATACACTGAACAAAGCAGACTTCTTGGCTGAGATGCAGAAGGAGTTTCAGGCATGTGGTCTTAGATTGAATGATCCAAATGGCTCAAAGAGTGGAGCACACTAGTCGGGTTTTGGGTTGGACAGGAACTGAGCACAAGTTTGCTGTCCTACAATAGGTTTTCTATGCTTCAGACTGATGATATGGACATTGATTGTCTCAATGCTTGTACCCAAATTTATTTAACACGCATTGTTCCATCTTACTCTCAGTCTGAAGTGAAGCCTCAAGTGCAACAGGTTATTCCTCCTGTTGAGAAAAAGGAATATGTCAGAAGAGCATTATTCGACATCACCAGTTTCCCTGAAATGAAACTCAAAATCAAAACAGTGGATACTGGAGCTATTACTAGAAGTTGATGCTCTTCTTGACTCAGGAGCCACAGTGGTATACATTGACAAAGAATTTGTCAAGAAAAACAATTTAAACACAAAAAAATTAGCAAAACCCATCCCTGTTTACAATGTTGATGGATCGCTCAATCAAGGAGGATCTATTGAAGAGATGATTGATTTCATCATGACTATTGATGGTCATACTGAACGTGCTACCTTTGCAGTCTGCAATCTGGGCAAAAAGAATGTCCTTGTTGGTGAATCATGGTTGAAAATCCATAACCCTGAAATTGATTGGTTACAGGGCAAAATACATTTCACTAGATGCCCTTGCAGATGCGAAGTACGTCTCAAGGCTGACAAACAAGTCTGGAAATCAAACAAGAAGTTGATAAAGCAGCAAAATCAATCTATACATCAAGAAGCCGAAGAAAGGATAGCAGCTGAAGAAGGAGATCAGGTATTGATGGTTATGATTGACCAGAAGGAAATGGAGGCGTCTATTCAAAATATTAGCCAAGAACTCACTATTGAAGCAGAAAAGAAGAAGTTGAAGAAGAATTTTGAAGATATTGTACCCAAAGCATATCATCATTTCAAACAGGTATTTGACAAAGAAGCCTTTGATTCTCTTCCTCCAAGACATCCTTGGGATCACATGATTGAACTTAAACCAGGTGCAAAACCATCTGCTGGTAAAGTTTACAATCTATCTTTAGATGAGCAGAAACAATTGGAATTGTTCATCGAAGAAAATCTGAAGAGTGGTTGTATTCGTCCTTCAAAATCTCCTATAGTGTCACCTTTCTTCTTTATCAAAAAGAAACCTGGAGATCTTCAACCTGTTCAAGATTATTGCAAACTCAATGACATGACAATCAAAAACTGCTATCCTCTTCCTCTTATCTCAGAATTGATTGATTGTCTTTGTGGAGCACGATACTTCACCAAAATGGACGTGCGATGGGGCTATAACAATGTCAGAATCAAAGATGGTGATGAATGGAAGGCTGCCTTCATCACTAACAAAGGTCTGTTCGAACCCCTTGTCATGTTCTTTGGTCTTTGCAATAGTCCTGCCACCTTCCAAACAATGATGAACCACTTGTTCCATGGTCCTATATCTCATGGAGTCATGGTGGTTTACATGGACAACATCTTAATTTTCACAGCAACATTAGAAGAACATCACAAGGTCACACAGGAAGTCCTTCAAATACTTGCAGATAACAAACTTTATCTCAAACCAGAGAAATGTGAGTTTGAACAGACATCAATAGGCTTCCTCAGCCTGAAGATTTCCTTTGACAAGATTGCTATGGATCCAGTCAAGGTACAGGGTATCAAAGACTGGCCAATCCCACAGAACCTTCATGATGTCCGCTCATTTTTGGGCTTCTGCAACTTCTATTGTTGTTTTATTCTTGGGTTCTCCAATATTGCTAAACCCTTGAATGAACTTATGCAGAAGGATGTCAAGTGGCATTGGAATGAAGAACAACAGTTGGCGTTCACTCATTTACAAGATGCTGTGTGTTCTGAACCTGTTTTGGTATTTCCAGATGAGCAGTATCCGTTCCAAATTGAAGCAGATAGTTCTGGTTATGCTACTGGTGCAGTCCTTTCACAGCTTCGACAGGATAACAAGTGGCACCCTGTTGCTTACCTCAGTAAGGGTTTGTCACCTGCTGAGCGAAACTATGACATATATGACAAGGAGATGTTGGCTGTCATCCGTGCTCTGGAAGCATGGCATCACTACCTTGAAGGTTCCATTCACCCTGTTCAGGTTGTCACTGACCACAAGAACTTGGAATACTTCATGATGGCCCAGAAGCTCAACTGTTGTCAAGCTCATTGGTCTCTTTATCTGTCTCGCTTCCAGATTGATATGGTCCACAAACCAGGCTCTGCCAATGTTTGCCCTGATCTCCTCTCAAGATGTTTGGACCATAAGAAGATGACAACAAGAATGTCATCTTGCTCAAGCCAGAATTTTTCAAACATAAAATTTCCCTTGCAGCTCTCAGCCCTCCTATCTTGAAGAAAATCATGGATGTGCAAAAAGAAGATCATGACTACAAAATTTGGGACAAGTTGGATGCAGACTTGAGGAAAACTGCAGTATTTGCACGATGGAGTGAAGATGATAAGAAGATGCTCTTTTATGATGGGAAACTTTATGTCCCAGAAACAATGTACGCCAAACTAATGAAGACCTGCCATGATTCACCTCTAGCAGGACATCCAGGTTACAAGAAAACCTTGGAAATGGTTCGATAACATTTCTGGTTCCCAAATATGGCATCATATGTGGAGAAATATGTCAAAGGACAAAGACTTTCCCTACCAAACCACAAGGAGAGTTAACACCTAACGAAATTCCTTCATGTCCATGGCAGATCATTTCTACAGATCTTATTGTCAAATTGCCTGAAAGCCAAGGCAATGATTCCATTCTCATGGTTGTGGATTGTTTTACCAAAATGATTCATGCTATTCCAACAACAGAAACAATTACAGCAGAAGGAGTAGCATGCCTTATGAGAGATCATGTTTGGAAACATCATGGTCTTCCAGAAAAGGTATTATTTGACAGAGGACCTCAATTTGCATCACAAGTTATGCATGAATTGAATCGTTTATTGGGGATTCAAACAGCTATGTCTACAGCTTATCATCCTCAAACAGATGGACAAACAGAGTGGATAAATCAAGAAATTGAACAATATTTCTGCATCTTTATCAATCATCAACAAAACGATTGGGCAAGCTGGTTGCCTATGGCAGAATTCACTTACAATAATTGCATTCATTCAGCAACAAAATACTCACCATTCATGCTGAATTATGGACAAGATCCATGAATGGGCCATGAACCTCGCATGTCTACCAAGATTGATTCAGTGGACAAGTTTGTAGCAGGACTCAAACACATCAGAGAAGAAGCAGAGGTGTCATTGAAGAAAGCAGCAGATGATATGAAGAAGTTTTATGATGAACACAGAGGCAAAACTCCCATTTATGCCATTGGAGATAAAGTCTGGCTTGAAGCCACTAATATCGATACAGGCAGACCGATGAAGAAACTGGATCACAAATGTCTTGGACCATATGAAGTACTTGAAGTACTTTCAAACAATGCATATTGCCTCAAACTCCCCAAGATGATGAAGATTCATCCTGTCTTCCATGTTGTTAAACTTCACCCTTTCATCAAAGATGTCATTATGAAATGAGAAATTCAACCTCCTCCTCCTCCTATTATCAAGAATAGTGTCGAAGAATATGAAGTCGAAGAAATTCTTAATAGTTGCCTCTCTCATGGTAAGGTTCAATATCTGGTCAAATGGAAGGACTACCCCACAGAGGAGAATTCTTGGGAACCTGCTTCAGTATTGATGGAAGATGTTCCTGATATGCTTAAGAGGTATCACAAAGAACATCCTCAAGCAATACATTCAGTAGCCATTTATTCCCTTTATCAGATGGAATATTCACCCGAGATGATGGCTCAACCACATTATGCTCAATGACTTCATGAAGAAACACCTACATCTACACCACCAATTCTTGATGAAGGATATGAGGAAGTACCTTTTGGTATTATTGAAGATGAAGATGATTTTACAGATGAAGATGATGATGGAGTTATTACTCCCAAATCATATGAAGATTTGAAAGAATTACCCAAATCTTCCTCCATCATCCCTCTCTCTCCATCTCTTTTTGCTGGCATTCCTTTCAAATCTATGGAAGGAGAAGAAGAAGATATTTGCCATGCATGTTCATCTCCATTCTTCACTCATTGAGATGTCTCACCTTAAGAAGGGGGTATTTGTCAGGCCACCATTATTTTCCCTATTTTTCTCCTCATTTTCCTCTATTTTCTTATACCTTCATCACCATAGATCTTACAATTGCTCCTGATCTTTCATAGCGATTCCCACGGTCATGCACTCTTTCTCTTCGTCTTTATCAGCCGATGACATGCATATCATCTGATCTCTGATCGACCTGTTCTATTTTTAGTTATGACTCCTTTTCTCACACTTACTGTGCATGCTCACCAATCCTTCTCACACCTGCTGTGGAATATCACCAATCACTCCCACAGTTGCTGCAGAGCCTCAGTAAGCACTGACGTGTCCCCTCTATTATTAGATATGACATCACTACTTTACTTTCTCATTCTCTGGCCCTATACTGTACTGCTTGGTCTGTGCACGCTCTAGGGTACTATATATACATACGACTCCTAGCAGTTTATTCCCCAGTTCTGATCATCTGGGATATCCGCTAGGTACAGTACTCTCCTCTCCTCTCCATTACTATATATTAATACATCTTGGATATCCACTAGTTGAAGCACGATTGTCCTCTTCTTTGTTTTAGCTTTTCTTCAGTTGTTTGGCTTTGACAATGTGTCAGCCTCACACTACAGCAGGTGCATCAACCTTGATGACTCCCACAGGAGGAGGGAGAGGGGCAATGCCAGTGGATGCAGTGACCATGGCAGGAGGACCATCATTTCCCAGTCCATCACTTGAGTCACCACCATTGTTGGAGGAAGTGTCACTGTTGTCATCATCCATGGGAGCTGGAGGAGAGGGAGGAAAGGAATCCAGGACTTCAGGGGACACCAATGACTCTGCCACAGGGAAGACTGTTTGCACAGGTTATTGCAAGCAACTACAACTGTGAACAACATGAAAGACAAGTGTATAAGGTCTCCAAGCATGGAGAGACAGGGCAGCATGGCTGCAGCAGTGTAGAGAAGGTGTGGACAGTGAGATAGTGCTACGATGTATGAGAAGAGAGCTGCAGGAAAGTGATAAGCTAGAGGATAAGTGGTAGACTCACTCAGTTGTCTGTAAGACAATGACTGAGGAGATGTATAGTGAGGTATGCATCTTATATAGTGAGTGGAAAGGAGAGTTAGAGTGGAGAGATAGTCCTAAAGTACAAGGATACCTATATGTGTAGGGGACATGCATTGTCCAGAGTTATGAGTGGTGTGGGGATGGGAGTAGAAGTGGAAGTGTTGTAATGTCATAAGTATGTAATATGTGTAGGTAGTGAAAGGAAGGAATACTGAATGAAAAGGATGAGTAGGAGATGATGACGCAGGATTGGGCAGGCTGAGAAAAGGACGGTAAGAACTGTACTATAAATTGAGACGTGGTGGGCGGTGATGGTAGCAACAGCGCAGAGGAGTAAAGCATAGTACAACATTGTAGAGTAATGCTGTATAGTAACAGAACGTGAGGGTGTTGTAGATATAGTGCACGCTGCACTGGCTTCAGGCGGCGCTGTAATGCGGGGTTGTGTGTGGGGTTTGTAGTACGTACTACACAAACGTGGGGTAAGTAGTCTAGAGCAATCTAGAGTGCTCTATGACGTGGTGAACGTGGTAAGCGATGTAAGTAGGTCTGGAGCGGTCTAGAGCACTCCATGACAACGTGGTTGTGGAAGTGGGTAAGTGGAATGTGTGTCAGTAAGACGTAAAGAAGACGTATAAGTAATAATATAGCGTAGCTGAACAAATACCATGAATAATTCCAACAGGAGATACATTAATTGATGTACAGTAGAAGTTCAACAATGATGTTGTGAGGCCAACACTATGTTGAAGCCAAACAACTGAGAAAGAAGACTAAAACAAAAGGACAATCGCGCTTTGACTAGCAGATATCCCAGATGTATTAGCATATAGTAAAGAAGAGGAAGGAAGAGTACTGTACCTAGTGGATATCCCAGATGATCAGAACTGGGGAATAAACCACTAGGAATCTTATGTATATATAGTACCCTAGAACGTGCACAGACCATGCAGTACAGTATAGGGCCGGAGAATGAGAAAGTAAGGTAATGATGTCATATCTAATAATAGAGGGGACATGTCAGTGCTGACTGAGGCTCTGCAGTAATTGTGGGAGTGATTGGTGATACTCCACAGCAGGTGTGAGAAGGATTGGTGAGCATGTGCAGTAAGTGTGAGAAAAGGAGTCATATCTAAAGATAGAACGGGCCGATCGAAGATCGGACGACATACGCGTCATCGGCCGATAAAGACGAAGAGAAAGAGTACATGACCGTGGGAATCGCTTCGATAGATCAGGAGCGATTGTAAGATCTATGACGATATAGACATAAGAAAATAGAAGAAAATGAAGAGAAAAATATAGAAAATAATAGCGGCCTGACAGATGTCCTCCTTGAAGACTGTGTTGTGACTCACAACAGTGTGGTGGGATAACTTGTCCCAGAAGATCCAGCCTTTAGTGCCTGACTTGTATCCAACAAAAGTGAGTACCCTGGATTTTGAGCCAAGCTTTGTGCACTGATGATCAGGAGTCTTCACCCAGGCCTTGCAGCCAAAAACATGGAGATGTGATACATCTGGAGGGGACATGGCTGGTGACCATTGGGAGATAGGGGTGCTCCATGCCAGATGTTTCATGGGAGAAATGTTATAGGTATGAACTGTGACACACACAGTGAACTCCCAGAAACTGGGAGAGAGGGATGCATGATGGAGGAGGGAGAGCATGTGATTCAAGATAGTATGGTTCCAGCACTCCACATGGCTGTTCTGTTGCAGCAAATATGGAACAGTATGCTGGTGAGTGATCCCACACTCATCTAGAAGCCCAGCAACATGAGAATTAAAGTATTCCCCCCCTTGGTCAGAGTGGAGAGCAGTGGGCCAGTGACTGCAGGTGTTGTGCACCCAGGCCAAGTAGTGTTCCAGCACACTTGACAGCTGATCCTTTCACTTGAGTGGATAGACTACACTGAACCTGGAGCAGTCATCAAGAAACATGGTGAAATAGGAATTGCCTGTGCTGACAGATGACACACCAATGGGACCAACCAGGTCCATATGGATGAGGTCAAGCAGGCTGTCAGCACATGTCTGGGAGAGTCAAAAGGGTGAGCAAGGGAATTTTCCCTGAAGGCAACCAGCACAAGGAGAGGACAAGGACGGGATGATATGAGGAGGGAATCTGGCAAGTTGGTCTGGTCATATGCATGCAACCACAGCTTCAGATAGGTGCCCTAGGTGTTCATGCCAAAGGTGAACAGTGGGAGAGGTCATGGCATGGAGAAGTGCCATAGGTGCCAAATCAACCCAGTAAGTGCCATTCTGAGGTTTTCCTATGCTAAGTGTTTGCCTGTTCTTTGAGATGGTACAAGTTCTGCCCTTGTAGATGATCTAGAAACACAACTGATCCAGTTAACTAACAGAAAGGAAGCATCTAGATGCTCCAGGCACATGAAGCACATCAGAAAGCAACAGTGAGATGTTTGTGTCATCAGGAAGGATATGTTGCCTTGTGAATGTGCCTTTCCCAATGCAGGAGATAGTGGACTCATCACCGACAGTGACACTTTGTGCAGTAACAGAGGTGTAGTCTGACAAGTCATTTTTGTGGGGTATGATGTGATCAGTGCAGCCAGAGTCCAGCATCCACATGCTGGGCTCTTGGTTGTAGTAGCAAGTGTCAAATACTGAGGCAGATGAAGACAACACATGTAAGCTAGCCTTTGGTTCCACTAATCATGCTGCTCCCACACCCCCCACTTTGTCCCTGTCATTCTTTTTGTCTAATTGAGCCTTCACATTGTCAGGCATGCCATGCAGAGCCCAACAGCTGTCAATGGTGTGGTTCTTTCATTTGCAATGGGTGCAGAAGGATTCATTGTGGTGTCCTGGAGTGGAGGTTGACTGAAAAGCAGAAAGAGCTGATGATAGCTTGGAGTGTGCTTCCTCATTGAGGATCTGTCCACAAATGGTGGAAAGGTTTAGTGCCTTGATGTTGGAGGAATCCAGGACAGCTGAAGAGAAGGAGCCACAGGAAGTGGGAAGCACATGGAGTAAGATAAAGCACATTTGCTGAGTACTGATGTTGACACCTGATGCTGCAAGCCTGTCTCATGTGATATAGAGGGTGTCGATTTGAGGAGCAATAGGTGAGTGGAGATCAAATTTGCACATAAACATGGATTGGAACTCAATGAAGGCTGCCACTGCAGTTTGGTGTCTGTAGGTCATTTTAAGCAGCTCCCATGCTCATTGCATGAGTATTGCTTTGGAGGAAATGAGGATGGAAGGTTGTGAGCTACAGTGCATGGAGGTTATGGCTTTGGCAATTTCATTGTTGTCATGCCATAGTTGTATTTCTTCCATATTGGTAGTAGTTTTGATAGGGGGGCCTCCTGGCACATCAATGGTGCTGATTTTGGGTATGGAGACAGAAGTGGATGTTTGTATGAGGTGTAGTATGGTGAGGATGAGGATGAGTTTGGAGGACTGTAGTAGTGTTAAGAGTGTGAGAGCAAGAGTTGAGAGAAGAGTGCTGCTGACGACCCAGGCAGGGCCCATAACCTGATGAACACAGGTCATATGCAGGAGTGGAACTGGAATAGTTCTTATTGTAGTATAGTGGAATTTCTATCTATTTATAGTGAAAGGAGTAGTGCATGGACCAGAGAACTATGAACAGTTGAACTGTGTACATATGTGTACAAAAATGTGTGTGTGTACAGTAGATCACCAAAAAGGGAAGGAGAACATTAATCAGCATATAGTTGTCAACACAGCCATGAGAGAGATGATGCCAGACATGAGGGTGCAGAGTGATAAAGAGTTGCTTTCCTAAGAGTAGAAAGACTTAGAGAAAAGACAGAGACAATGAGGGAAAAAGTAGATAAGGAGATGAAAGTATAGAGTTGTAGTGGAGCTACAAAGAATATCACAAAGAGACTGCCTAAAGCAGAAGAGTAAGAGCATAGCCAGATAGAGATGATAGAGCAGGGCCAGATGGGGACATAAGAGCAGAGCGACAGATGAGAGATAAGAGAGATGAGATATGATAAGATATAGATGATATATATATATAAGATGCACTGAAAGAAATATAGTAGAGAGAGGGAACTGCTCAGCAGTGTGATTGATAGATGATTTTCAACATTATACACACTGAGTGAGTACTCCACTCCCTGCATCTTATTCTCACTTTGTCTTACATACATTGCAGCTCTCTCTTTACATTGTGGCAACCTGCTGTTGTCCACATCACTTATCACTGCTGCAGTTATGCTGCACACAATCCCCCCATACAGGGAATATATCATCTTGTTGCTTATGTTATTCACCATCTACTTTGCCTGCCATAACCTGCACAAACACTTGTTTAGTTGACTGATGAAACTAGGTAATGATACTTCAAGAGGGGTTACACCCTCTATGTGACTCCACTATCATTGCTAAGAGCGGCCTAATGGACGGTCTTAGGGAAGGTCTAATATGTTACTCCTGGTAACCAAGATTTGGACGTTGGCTTGATGAACGTAATAGAGGTTCCGAATGACGATGAAGAGTGGGATTAACGATATGGTCACGAGGATGATTCCGCCAATGACGATACGAGGATCCAGTTTGACTTAGTGTAAGAGTTCTTAATAGTTTGTCGAATTCTTAGACTTAGTGAAGAAAGGGTGAAGCAAGTGATTAACGAGCTTAAATCAAGCGCAGTATAAGGAGATTCCCTAGATTGCGAAGTTGACAAGACTGGGGTTTAAGACCGCCAGTTTGTCAACTATTTATACAAGACTAGCGATCTAACTATAGTACAGTTACGCAGTAAAGCGCAGTAAGTAAACGATAAAGCGCAGTAAAGCGCAGTAAATAACTGTTCATGTGATTTAAGTGGCTCAGCCACAAACACGAAGTGAACTTGAGAAAAACAAGAGTAAATAAGACCGAGGAAAGAGAGTCCTTGCTAATTGTATAGTAATAGTCCTTAGCAAGTAAATGTTATAATAAATAAATAAAGATAAAGAAAAGGAAAGAAAGAACAAGATAGTACTTTGGAGTAGAACTCACAGCTCAGTATGTAAATACTGTAGTACTTTAAAGATATAGAGTCCTTACTATAAGTTGGAGCTAAGCTCACAGCTGTAGTTAATACTACACTTATAGTAAGTAAGATAAAAAAGAAAAAGAGAAAAAAAAGAAACCGTTACGAGGTGCCAAAGCAAGTGCCTCATAACAATCATGTGTACATGGAGTGGAACATTTGAGAAAAGGAAGAAAGTGTACATGCAGGAAATGGGATACAGCTGCAACAATGATGTAGATTAGTGATAGTAAGTATGAGAACCCTAACAGGGTCAAAGCAAGTGGCTGTCAGGACACATTTATTTTTCTTTTCATTTTACAATTTCATTTATCCTTATCGCTCAAGATCTACACAAGATATCTTATCAGATCATGTAGATCTTATTGCAGTTGTATATGACTCATTCCCATTTCATCATCAGCCTGCTTACTATATGCATATGACACATATTCTCACAGTCACTTACAGAGCTTCCCACAGATGCTGCGCATCCTTACTGATGCTGTGCAAGTTGCTTATTGATCATTCACAGGAATGCTGCGCATTCCTTTATGATACACCTGCCCTATAGTACATAAATGGTCCATGCACAGGTTCTCTTTAGTATATATACTTCAGCTGTATCGTAGTTACTCTTCAGCTGAATACATCTGGGATATCTGTTTGCATAAGCGTGATCTCATCCCTCTTGTTAGCCTCATCCTCTTCCTCATACATTGTGTGACCTTGCTGGCAAACGTCAGCCTCACAGTGGCAGATGCATGTCTGCAGTGGAGTGGTAAGTGGTTGTGAGCACAGTAAGGCAATGCAATGTGGTTTAGATACATCAGACTTAGTAGTAAGATATCTGAGGAGTTCATATAGTATAGTCCATCTTATATAGTGTTGTAGAAGTAAAGTTGTAGCAGAGAGTATGTGGTAGAATACAACAGTTACTATAAGCAGGAGGGATGTGCATCATCCTGGAGAGGTGAGTGGGGTGTGAGTGTTCTTTGGAGGTATATGTAGTCTGAGGAGAAGAATGTCAGGATTGTCAAGCCTACAGCGGACATCCATAGCATGAGACCACTGACTCCCAACATATCCCTGCCTCCTTAAGAGGGCTTACTGGGAGCTGCCCTGGAACTAAGCCAAGGGATGAGAGAACTCAGCCATAGAAGAGGGGATGGAACCAGCTGAAACAAGCTGGAGTCTATTCATCTAGCTACCTCACTACTTATAGTACTAGAACATGCACACAGACCAGGTGCAGTACCTAAGGGCAGGTCTACAGTAACTAGAAGCACAGCAAGTGTGTGAGTACTGCTGACAGATGCACAGCATCTGTGGGAACCATCTCCAAGATGACCATAATAACAGTAAGTAAGATATCTGAAAGAGATAAGATAAAGAGATAAGATGAAAATATTATCTAATCAGATGATCTAAAGAGAAACATAAAAGAAAGTAAAAGAAAAGAAATAATAATGGCAGGGAATCAGGTCAGCAATAGGAGTCTGACAAAGAAGAAGGTGTGTGACATTGTACATAGTGTGTATATGTAAGTGATATGTGTGACATGTGAAGGAGGAAAGCCAAATGAAATGTATTGGTATGCACAAAGTCAACAGAACAAAGAAAAGAAAAGGTGGGTTCCTAACAGCCACTGATGTGTGCTGAATCTTAACACTATGTCAAGAATCCCATAACTCCCTTTATGATTCATCCTGTCCTCCATCCTTTACTCCCAGGCTTTAGGTTAAGTGTTTGATGAAATGTCATCATCTTCAACAACATCTAGAGAATCACTGGTACTGACAAGTATCTTGACAGCAGTGGCACTGCTTCATCAGATATCTCAGTTCCAAACATACATGCTTATCATCCTGATCTTACCACCTCTACCTCTATTGATATCCCACTTCCTGGAGGTTTTCTGACTACCCCAGGTACATCCACCAGTTCCATTCCCTTTTCACCTCCCCCAGAAGTGTTACCAATCCCTCAACTGTCTCCATTTTTTCCTCCTCTTCCTCCTGCTCCTATTCCAGTTCCAATTCCTACTCCAGTCATGTCTATATCTGCTCTGTGATTGTTAAAGATCAACAAACCTTCAGAATATGATGGTGCCAGGAAGGACTTCCAAAACTTCTACTTATCATGCCAGTATTGAAGTGTGATGATCAGCACAGTGGCCCCAAAGGCCTGGACACTCCACTCAAGGAGGTCTGAAGGGAGACAGCAGGTAGAGCAAGGGCAAAAGCCCAAGAAGAAAGAAAGACAACATTAGGATTGCTGAATAGATGTAAACAATGAGTGATACACTATCCATATTGAAGGAGAGGGTGAGATAACTGACTGTAGTATAGTGTCCCAGAACTAGACCTCAAATACCTAGCTACACAGTGCACAGACCAGGAGGAAGATGCCCTAAGGCATGCACTAAACCACATATGACAGTGTGAGATAACAGAACATGAGGCAGTCAGGTGGTATAGGAGCACACAGCAAAAATGCTGAAAGGGAAATTCAACAGCCAGAAGTATCTTCTTGACAAAGCACTGGATCCCATGTATGAGGAGTTTGTCACAGAGTTGAAGAAAATGTTTGATGACCTACACAAGACCAAATGCACATTCACAGAGTTAAGAGCCCTCAAACAGAACACCAGCACTGTTGAAGAATACAATGCTAGCTTTCTTGCTCTTGCACATGAAGCCAGTATTATCAATGATGAAACAAAAACTGATTATTTTGAACAAGGTCTTAACTCAGCTCTGTGCAATAGGATCTGCAATGGAGACTTACCTATGACATTCAACAAATGGATGGAACATGCCATTCAATTGGATGTATAGTGGAGGTCTAGGCAAGAGCAGAAGAAACTATGCATCCCTACCTTCTTTCCTAGAACCTCTAACACCCCCTGTTGAGACCCTAACACCATGGACATTGATAGGATGAGTCCTGTCAACAATGAATAACCCTGGTTGAAGAAGCTTACTGATGAAGAATGGGATAAGCTGCAGGGGGAAGGAAAGTGCTTCACATGCAGACAAAATGGACATATGGCATCACAATGCCCTACTAAACATTTCAAATCTCAGATCCAGATGGTAGCAGAAGAAATATCAGCAGACCCACCTATTTCCACTACTCCACATATACAACCATCAACCTCTTGACAATCCTAGGTTGACCCCATTGTTGACAACAATTCTGATCAAGGATCCTACACTCCACCTGCTTATGATGCTGACAAAGTCCATCAACTTTATGAACATATTTGTGCAATTCCAATGGAGGGTAGAAGAGCATTGACTGAACTTTCAGAGGATTTTTGAATAGTTCTGAGTCCCCTACACAACTCAGAACTACAATGTTGCATCCAAACAATATGTTGAAATCTGTACTATCATCAACTTCTTTTCTGATCCCCATTACACTTTCCAACCTATCCAAAAGCCATAGAATCAACTGCAAAGCCCTTATTGACAGTGGAGCAACAAACAATTATATCAATATCCATCTTGTCAAAAAGGCCAGATTCCAACAAATACCCCTTGCCAAAGAATTGATGGCACAGGTATGATCAGCACAGTGGTGGAGGTGACAGAGGGCCTGCTCAGACAGGAGCAGGGTCAGAAGGAGGCAAGGGAGGCAGTGCAGCAAACATAATGTACCCAACAATGAAGAAGATGATGGCAACAGGGTAGCTGATGATCATAATGAGATAAGTGGTCTCCATTAGGAGAACCACAAAAGAGGGGATAGAAGAGGTAGTTGAGTAAAGACTGGTGCAGACAGCACACAGAAGACAGAAAGGAGATGTCCACTTGCTTATTACAGACACTATACTGTTGAAAGATGAGCAATCACAGAACCATATTCAAGCTGAAGTGTCAAGATCTTTTCTATTTGCATACACATGACAGGTGTTGTTTTCCTACATGTTTTATCCATCTTGCTTTATACTGTCCATAGCATACACAACCACATGTGATTATATATACAATTACATGTGATTCTGTTCAGCAGTACATCATGTGCATATAAATACCTACAAACTTTCCATTTCTCTCCCTCAGTCATTTCTGCTAGTGACTGAGGTGAGCTACTGTATACTCTGTATGATTAAACTTAACTGATTGTTGAAACTGGGCAGCACAGCAAGGGAAGCAAACACCATGACATAAAACTAATAAGAGTAGAGCCCAAGGGCCATTATAGAAAGAGACAAGGCTACAGCCTTAGTAAGACAGAGCAGAGCTTAAGACCACATCTGTAAGATAGAGAAGATGTGTACCAGAGGGTAGAGGGTACACAGAAGAAAGAGAGAGCTGCATAGAGCAGGTATGTCAGAAGAGAACTCAGAGAGCAGATACTCACCTCAGCACATGCAGAAGTGCTGAGGTGAGAAGATGATGAGGTAAAGATATAGTAAGAGCAAGATAGAGTTGAAGAGGAGCTCAAACCATAAAGAGAAAAGAAATATCAATAAGATGAGGTAGAGATAAGTATACTTAATAAGTAAACAGTGTGATCAGCATCATAAGGTAATGAAAAAACCAACACTGATCACACCTATAGCTTTTCTGCTATAGGTATGATCTAATATAGTTGTTTCTGCTATCAACTGAGCTTTTCTGCTATAGTTTTCCAAATATACATCTACTTTTATACATGCTGACTAATATGTCTGGACTATGGGTGCTAGAGGGAATGAGAGTGATGAGATAAGAGATAAGAAAATCACTGAGAATGAACCATTCAAAATGTGGATAACACTGAAAATGTTTTGGGATGGATCAAAAACAAAGTGGAATTACAAATGTCTATTGGTACCCATGAGGAAGTTCTTTGCTTCTATGTAACCAAATTAGGACACAACAACATTATTGTTGGAAATACTGATGGTTACTGTTCAGCTTCACCATACTTACTACTTACATGTATTCTTTACGTCCTTACTGACACATGTTCTAACCACTTACTGCACCACTACCATGCTCTAGACCACTCTAGACCCACTTACACCACTACAACCATGTTCGTGTAGCACATACTACACCCCCACTTACAACCCTGCATTTTACACTCCACCTGAACTCAGTTCAGTGCACACTACATATACTACACCCCCCACGTTCCGTAGCTCTACAGTATTATACAATGTTGTACCACGCCTCCCCACTCTGCACCCTAGTGTGCACCACTTTCTACATCGCTTACTCCCTGATCCTCTTTGTTGGCTCATACCTGCACTCACAATTATCTTAGGACATCAATGGCTTATATGTCATAACCCTGAAATTGATTGGTGTAGAAGCCAATTATGACTCTCCCACTGTTTTTCTGCCTCATTTTGTACCCAGAAACAGGTATTCAAAACTTGAGAAGTCCAGATTTCTGCTGGACTTCCATTAGAACATGAAAACCAAGTCTACATGGGGTTCTTTGATGAAGAACAACTATGTCAAAAAATCTCTTCAACATCTCTGTCAGCTATTCCTCTTTGATACCAAAAATCTCAATCCATCTTTGATGAATCCACTGTTAAACTTCGAGATAGAGTGACTTGTGATTAAACCAGTGAGCACTACAAACATCACACTAAGTGGGGGACTAGAGTCCAAGATGAGCAACTAAAGTAAATAAGTAAAGAAAGAGTACAGTACCTAGAGTCCAAGATGAGCAACTGAAGAAAGTGGTTGTGCCACCTGGGAACTCTTTTATAGTACATGTAAATGTGGAGTATGAATGTTAACTATATGTACCATATGTGTGTGGAGTTAGAACTTAAATGGATCAGTGGAAGTGGAGATATGAGCAAGTATAACACAAAGTCTGGAAATCTCAAGATAAGAAATTAAGAGGAGAGTTGGTGAAGAACCTTTAATAACAACATCCACCTCTCATGCCTTGCCACCCTTGCAAGAATGGGATCATGCTATTGATCTCAAACCTGACAACAACTGCAAGATATATAGATATATCCTCTCAATCCTACAGAACAAGAAGCACTTGATGCCTTTTTCACAGATATGCAGGCTTGTGGATATATCTGTCAGAATGTACTTATTTTTCTCTTGATTTTACAATTTCTTTTACTCTTATTGCATAAAATCTACTATAGATATCTTATCTCATCTTATCAGATCATTTGTAGATCTTATTGTGATTATCTATGACTCATCACATATTTGTCATTGGGCTGATCACTATACAGATATGACTACATTTCTCACAGTCACTTATTGATGCTGTGCAATGTTGCACATTGCTTACTGATACTTCTCACAGATGCTGTGCATCTTAGTTACATATGCCTGCCCTATAGTGACAGCACATGGCCCATGTGCTGATCCCTTTAGTATATATAGGGCACTTCTATTGTACATAGTTCTTTAGCTTTATGCATCTGGGATATCCACTTGATAGTATGTATTCATCCTTCTTGTATTGTCTCATCCCTATTCCTTTCCTCTTCTTACTTTTGTGACCTCAATACCTAGCATGCACCTCACAACTGTATAAAGCTCTACTCCTCAGCAACCTCACACACACATCCCTTTCCCAAACCATCACCCCCCCCCCTCCTTGCTCAACAGAGCATTGTACTGTTTTTAAAGTTTCAATTCTTTGTAGTTCAGCTGCAGTGCTGGGCCATATATTGCCTCAGTGAGCAGTGCTAGGGTGTCTACCACTTAGTGGGGCATTGAAGAACCTCCTGACAACTGTTCAGACCAGGTGTACTATACCTTTTACTGTAAAACAGTCTCTTTTGTAGTACCAGTAACGCATACTATTATCTACTTTACATACTCCCACCTTCTGCTAAGAGTGGCCTATTGGACAGTCTTAGGGAAGGTTTACAATAACAATACCCCTGGTAACAAGATAATGGGTATGCACTTGATAAGCATAATAAGCATTCCTGATGACAATGAAGAGGGGGATCAACAATATAGTGATGAGGATGATACTGCCAATGACTAAATGAGGATCCAGAGTGATGAGTTTAGGATGTCTTAGCAACACTTAGAGTGACTTAGAGATCTTAGACTTAGTTCTTAGTATGAAGTGAGTTTGTAGTGAGCTTAGATCAAGCACAGTGTAGGAGAATCCCTAGATTGTGAAGTTGACAAGACTGGGGTTTGAGACTGCCAGTCTTTCAACTACTTATACAAATCCTGAATGCTAAAGATAGTACAAGTGAATAAAGTTCATGGATCAATAATGATTGCACAGCAATCAACAAAGTCACATGACATGTCCATGAATATGGTAAGTGGCTCAGCCACAAGTGTAAATTGAACAAGAGGTAAATAAAGACAAAAAAGGTGGGTCCTTGCTAATTGTATAGTAGTAGTCCTTAGCAAGTAGATGTTATAATAAATAAAGAAATATAAAAAGGAAGATATAAGTCTTTATAGTACTTGGAGCTAAGCTCACACTTAAGTATGTAAATACTTAAGTACTATAGAGAAAGAGAGATGAGTCCTTACCATAAGTAGGAGCTAAGCTCACTGCTGTAGTTAATACTATGCTTATAGTAAGTAAAATATAAGAAAAAAGAAAAGGAAAAAAGAAAAAGAAAAAAGAAAATCATTACAAGGTGCCAAAGCAAGTGCCTCATAACACATCCTTTTGATGACCTGTGGTGAGAGATGTCCAAACCACTGGTGCCAGATGTCAAGAGATGGTGAGGAAGAAACAGCATGAACATGGATAGCTGGATCAAGATGTAACCAGTAATTTCTATTATGAAGGAAACCTGTGCAGTGCTCTACATCTTGTCAAGAAATAATATATTGGCTGTTTGCACAAGTGATTGTGAAGCCAAGGGAGTTCAATTTGCTGATAAATAGGAAGTGGTTATTGGCTTTTGGGACATGGAAGACATTAGATAGTGACAAGAAGGTAGTTTCATTGTTGGAATGGAAAGCAGAGTGAGTGATGGTGCCTATGCCAAGGGAGGAGATAGAGGGGTTGTTGCCCAAGGTAACATGACAGAGAGTGGTGGAATAAGTATGGAAATCATTTTTGTAGGGAGCAATATGATCAGTGCATCCAGAATCCATCATTCATAGATTGTTATCTTCTGTGACAGTGGAGCATGAGGAAAGATGAATGAGTTTGTGAGGAGAGTTGGAGTATGAGAGGAATTTTGTGAGGAGGCAGTAAAGCAGGAGAATGCTGAGTAGAACCAGAGTTAAGTGTAGTAGCATGGAAATGAGTTGTCCAGGCCAGGCAGGGCCCATAACCTGATGAGCTCTCATGATGATGAGGCTCAAGGCTGCAGGCATGTGCAATAGGAGGGCATGAACAACCAGTATACTGGTGCTCATGAGTGCAGACATGTGAGAGAAGGTGCAACTAGAGTTGATAATGTTGAAATATGGGCAAAGTGGCAAACAGCAGATTGATCATTAAAGTATAGAGATAGGCTTGTGAGCCCAGGTGAAGATAAACAAGCCACAAGGACAACAGTCCAGAGGCCTAGAAAGCTAGAGACATAGCTGTAAGATAGAGAAGATGTGTACCAGAGGGTAGAGGGTACACAGAAGAAAGAGAGAGCTCAGCACATGCAGAAGTGCTGAGGTGAGACAAAGACAAAGTGAAGAAGATATAGTAAGAGCTAGATAGAGTTTAATAGGAGCTCAAACCATAAAGAGAAAAGAAATACCAATGAGATGAGATAGAGATAAGTATACTTAATAAATAAATAGTGTGATCAGCATCATAAGGTAGTGAAAAACCAACAGATAACATTCAGGACAAAACTGCAGCTATAAGTACAAGTGTAGACAGTGCACAGACCATGCAAGTAATAGTGGCTGAGTGTGTGTAGTACAGAGCATGAGAAAGTTCAACACCCCCTTTCACTATGGACACACATTATGCAAACTAATGGTGCATATCTGCTCTTTATCTACCTAGCCCTCAGTGGTCATCTTTATCATCAGATGGTCTATGCCACCTTCAGCCACTTGCCTGAATTTCCACACCTTCACTCAGAGTACCAAATGAGTGTATGTGTGCAGTCAAACAAGCTAAGCTCCATAACAGAACAGTGGAAGTGATGTTATTTAGCACATCTAGAAAGAGGTGCAACACAGTCATAGCCACAGCAGATAGAGAGAGGTGTGGGCAAGAGTAGGAGGCCACAACACAATAAGAGTATGCTGCAGGAAAGTAGACAGAGTGAGAATAAGATGGGAGAAAGAGATGAGGGTACTCACTCAGATGAGTAAGAGAATGTCTGAGGAGGTGTAATGTAGAGTGTCCATCTTATATAGAAGGGAGCAGTAAGGCTCATGTGGAGAGTGAAGTAGTGGAGAACAAGGACTGCCAAAAGTAGATGTGGGGCATGCATCATATTGAGTAAGCAGGGCCTGTGTGGGAAGATATGTTAGACCATGATGTAAATAGTGTGTGTATTGTGGTGTAAGGTATAATATGAGGGAAAGCCAAAGGAGACATACACACATATTCAACAATGAGTGTGTTGCACTAAAGGCACAAGGACAGGGGTCCTTGACATGATATATAGGTGGTTCAAGGGAAACCTCAAGAAAGACAATATTCCACCAGTGACAAGGAAAGTCAAGGATCAAGTCTTCTGGCTGGATGGAGAGGCCAGAACAGGCAAGTCTATCATTGCTAATACCATCGCCAGGCACATCCATGAAACTGATGAGCTTGGTGCTGTCAATTTTCACCTATGTTATGATGCTAGACACACTATTTACTTATTAAGTATGCTTATCTCCTTCTTTATCTCACCTTATTGGTATTTCTTTTCTCTTTACAGTTTGGGCTCCTCTCTAACTCTATTTTGCCCTTACTATATCTTCCTTACCTCATCATCATACCACCTCAGCACTTCTGCATGTGTTATGAGGCACTTGGTTTGGCACCTTGTAATGGTTTCTTTTTTTCTTTTTTCTTTCTTTTATATTTTACTTACTATAAGCATAGTATTGACTACAGCTGTGAGCTTAGCTCCTACTTATAGTAAGGACTCATTTCTTTTTCTCTTTTACAGTACTTAAGTATTTACATACTTAAGTGTGAGCTTAGCTCCAAGTACTGTACTAGACTTATCTTTTTCTTTTATCTTTCTTTATTCATTATAACATTTACTTGCCAAGGACTATTACTATACAATTAGCAAGGACTCCTCTTTCTTGTCTTTATTTATCTTTGTTTACCTCTCATTCATTTTGCACTTGTGGCTGAGCCACTTACTATATTTCATGGATGCATCTTAGGTCATGTGATGCTGTTGATTGCTGTGCAATCATCATTGATCCATGAACCTTATTTACTTGTACTATCTTTAGGACTCTGGTTTTGTATAAATAGTTGAAAGACTGGGGGGTATTAAACCCCAGTCTTGTCAACTTTGCAATCTAGGGATTCTCCTATACTGCATTTGACCTAAGCTCACTACAAAACCTGCTTTACTCTAAGAACTAAGTCTAAGATCTCTAAGTCACTCTAAGCATTGCTAAGACATCCTATACTTGTCACTCTGGATCCTTGTTTAATCATTGGTGGTATCATCCTTGTCACTATCTTGTTGATCCCTCTCTTCATCATCATCAGGAATTGCTACTACACTTATCAAGCACATACCAACTACCTTGTTACCAGGGGTATTATCATATCAGACCTTCCCTAAGACCACCCAATAGGCTGCTCTTAGCAGCATGTTGCTGAGGTGAGTGTCTGTTATGAGGCACTTGCTTTGGCACCTCATAATGTGTTTCTTTTCTTTTCTTCTTTTCTTTTTCTTTTATCTTACTTACTATAAGTGCAGTATTAATTACAGTTGTTGAGCTTAGCTCCAACTTATAGTAAGGACTCTATTTCTTTTGCTTTATAGTACTTTAGTATTTACATACTAGAGTGTGAGCTTAGCTCCAAGTACTATTGTGGAAAACTGGGCAGGGTGGCAAATGACAGACATAGCACAGCACAAAATAGATATGCATTGTAATAAGGCAAGACAGTGGCAATGATAAGAGGTATTCCCTTGAGGAGACAGAGCAGTGGGCCAAGGGGCCACATCTGATGAGAAAGACAATGAGGTGTACAAGAGAAGGTACACAGAATAGAGAGTGTGAGTGCAGGCTTGGGCAGGTGATGAGGACTGATAGAATGGTTATAACATTAAACAACATATTTCCCAGAGGGAAGAAAGTGGACATCATGTCTGCAGCAGTAAAGATAGTATGGACACAGCATGTGCCATATGCAGTAAGGAGAGAGCTGCAGGGAAGTGGTAAGGAAGACATAGTGAGAATAAGATAGGAATGTACTCACTCAGACATGGAAGTAAGATGTCTGAGGAGCTAATAGTGTATAGTACCTATCTTATATAGTGAACGTGTAGTAGAGTTGGGGTGGAGAATATATGTGAAGTACAACAACTACTATAAGGAGGGGGACATGTGTTGTCTAGAGATATGTGTAGAGTAGGTAATGTTTAGACTCGTAGGAAGGCCGAGGAGTGCAGTAAGCATACATATGTTGTGTATGTGTATGTATGAGGAGTGAAGCCAAGGGAAATGATATGTGGGTATGTACAAGAGATAAATCTAACAGCCCCCTGCACTCGGTGTAGTGGTAGAAATGAGACTGAGCCTGACACATTGCCCCTCAAAGGTGATGTGTGGCAGCAACTTAGTCAGTGCATCGGCAATGATTGCCATGGAGGTCAGATGCTGCAGTGTGATTAGACCATGTGTGATGCATTTGCAGACATGGTGGTGCTTGATATCGATGTGCTTGGTCCCTTTGCTGATGATAGGGTTGCATGCCAAGTCGATGGACCCTTTGTTGTCGCTGTATAGGACAAGGGGTGCCATGAGTGGGAGCTGCAGTTGTGCGAGAACCTTGTGGTATAATTTGGCCTGCACAGAGGCTTGGGACAGCACCACATACTCAGCCTGTGTGGATGATAGGGCTATGATACATTGTTAGCAGGACATCCATGAGATCATGCCCCTGTTGAGGAGGAAGACAAAAGTGCTGGTGGAGTGGCAATCGTCAAGTGATGATGCCCAGTCAGAGTTGGAGAAGGTGTAGATGTCGTGCTGGATGTCGCTGTACTGTAGTGCAAGGGTGGTAGTACTGGAGAGGTATTGCAGCATGTGTTTTGAGGCAGCAAGGTGGTCAGGGCCAGGGTTTGTGGCAAAGTGGGCCAGTGTGTTGACTGCAAATGCAATGTCAGGTTGTGTGACAACAGCTGTGTACATGAGGCTACCTATGATCTGCTGATAGGTTGAGCGAGTGGCAGTGCTAGCCACACTGTCAAAGGCAGTGAGGTGAGCAGTAGGAGACAGAGGTGTGGTTATGGGATTGCAGTCAGCAAGACCAAACCTTGTCAAGATGTCAGTAATGTACTGCGACTGACAGGGTGAGAGTGCCATGGGTGCAGTTGTGGCAGACTTTGAGCCTGAGGTATGAGGTCATCTCCCCGAGGTCTGTCATATCGAAGCTTGTGGCTAAGGCAGCTTTGAGTCACAGTACTTCATCGAGGTCACTGCCAAAGATGGTAATGTTGTCAACATAAAGCACCAGACAAAGGAATGAGTGACTGGCACATCAGATGTAGAGTCCAGCATCAGCGTAGATCTGCACAAGGCCCAGGGTGCTGAGGCAAGCATCCATCTTGGCATTCCAAAGCCTCATGGCCTGCTTTAGCCCATAGATGGATTGATGTAACTGACAGACCTTGTTGGCTAACCCCTCAATACTGAAGCCATCAGGCTGCTGCATATATAGTTCTTCTTTGATGTCCCCATTGAGAAAGGCACTTTTGACATCCATCAAGTGTATGTGCCAGTTGTGGGTAGCAGTGAGGGCAAATAGGAGTTGCAACAACTCAAACCGTGCAATGGGCGAGAACACTTCCTTGTAGTCAACTCCATGGACCTGCTTGAAGCCTTTAGTGACCAACCACATGTGATATTGACTGTTGTTTTTGAGTTTAAATACCCATTTGTTGGGTATGGCAGTGCACCCAGGTGGTAAGTCAACCAGTGTCCATGTGCCCATTTTGTTGAGCATGTCTAGTTCATGCTGGCACACGACTTCCCAGTCTGCTGCTTGGGGTGACATGCATGCTTCTTGCAGGGTGTGTGGGTCAGTGGAGGCAGCAGCTGTCATGAGCAACACTGAAAGAGATGGTGCTGTGGTTGGAGTAGTGAATTTGTCTTCACTCAAGTCATCTTGCAAAATGTCTGTGTAGGAGTGTGTGCTGTAGGTACTGTCTTTGTATCGCACTGGGCATTGCACATGGTGGCCAGATTGTCACAGTGGTGGAGTTGGAGTGATTGGATCAATGAGTGCAGGCATGCCTGTGGGAGATGATGGTGGGGGTGCCAGTGTGACTGGACTTAGCATTGTGAAGGTGGGTTCTACATCACCTGATAGTGTGGTGCAGCATGTGTGACCTTGACCAGTGTCAACATCATAGCCAAGATGAGGGATGGTGACCACTGGTGCATGGTCCAAGAACTGCATAGCATGGGTCTGAGTGGGCACAGGAGGTGTGACTGAAGGTGGGGTGATGGGCAGTGTGGGTCCATGCATTTGTGGAGGTGAAGCAGGAGTGGGGGCTGGAGGTGGTGGTATGGATGGCGAGGGTAGTGTGGTGATGGGATCTGTGGTGGTTCCAGTAGCAGCTGGGAATGTGGGAACTCCCACTCATGTGGGAATAGCATCAGGTTGTGAGTCATCATCACTGTTGTTGTCCATGTCTGAACTGGTTTCGTCATCCTCTGTATGTGTTTGTGGTATAAAGATTGCTGTCAGAGGAGGAGGACCAGCTGGCAGTTGTGGTGGAGTGAATGGAAAGGAATTCTCATCAAATATAATATCGTGGGAGATAATGATGCAGTGAGATTCTCAGTCCCAGAAGTGCCAGCTCTTCGAGCCTGGCTTGCAACCTATGAATACCATTGGTTTTGTGCATGGGTTGAGCTTTGTGTGGCATTCTGCTGGTGTTGTGATGTATGCTAGGCACCCAAATGTGCGTAGGTAGGAAATGTCTGGGGAGTGTCCTCCCATCCATAGTTGGTGTGGGGTGTTCCAATTGTGTGCACGCTGTGGTATTCTGTTATATATGTGTATAGCATAAGTTAGTGCATACTCCCAGAATCCTTGTGAGATGTCTGCGCCATGTAGCATAGATAATGCAGAATTGATGATGGTGCAGTTCCACCATTCTGCATGTCCATTTTGTGCAGGCGAGTATGGAGTGGTGAGGTTGTGTGTGCTGCCATTTTCCTTGAGTATGTGTCATACTGTGTGGTTCACATATTCACCACCATGGTCAGTGTGCAATGTTTTGAGCTTTTGGTTTGTTTGAGTTTGAGACCATGCAAGAAAGGTAGTGAGGGCTTGTGAGAATGCATCTTTGGTGGTCAGGGCATATGCTACAGCATGTCCAGAGAAATTGTCAATAAATGATGCAAAATAAACTGATCCCTGCAACGATTTTGTTAGCATGGGGCCAACTAAGTTGCTGCGCACAAGGTCAAGTGGTTGTGCAGCATGTTTCAGTGAATGTTTGAAGGGTTTGTGTGTGAGTTTGCCAAATGTGCATCTGGCACAAGGGGTGTTGTGATGTGGTGATGTGCTTGTGACATTGAAACCCAATACCGCTGTTGAATGATGTAGTTTGTTTAATAAAGTTTGTGGGGCATGTGCTAGGTGGTGGTGCCAAGTTGAGTAGGAGGGTTCAAGGGTAGATAGTGCAGTGAGTTTGGAGGATGAGGTGATGGTGAGTTTGAGCCAGTAGGTTCCACCACGCGTGTTTCCTGTTGCATGTGTTTTGTTGTTCTTGTATATTTGGCATGACTTTTTTGAGTAGGTTACCATGAGGTCCTTGTTAGTGAGCTGCAGAATTGAGATGAAGTGTGCTCCAGCACACAGGGTGTAAAGTACTCATTCGAGAGTGATTTTGCATGGTTTGCCCTCAATGATTGTGGTGCCTTCAACTGTGCCAATTCCTAGGTATGGAATTGTGTCGTTGTTGCTGAGATGTATATTGCCTGGGGTGTTGAGGATGGAACCTGGTACAAAATCAGCAGGATGAGGTGAGATGTGATCACTTGCACTGCTATCCAGCATCCACTCATTTTGCACGTTGAAGTAGAACAAACTGTGGGGGCCAGCACCCATCATATTCAATGTAGAACTAACTGCTGGTGGTATAGGAGGGGGCAGATCGATGACAGCAGTATTAACAGTAGACTTAGCAGTAGTCCCCTTATCCTTCTTCTCTGGATGCAAAACCCAGCAGAAGTTATCCGAATGGCCACCGGGTCCACATTTCATGCAGGTGTAGCGATTTAGTTTAGGCTTGCCATGAGTAGTGAAACCTGAGGAAGTGGAAGGGGATGTGAAGGTGTTAGCAGGTGCCATAAAACTGCACAGGTGCTGCACAACTGATAGAATTGAGCCTGAGGTTCCTGTGAGGTGGTCAGATTCATCAATTATTCACGTGCACACATCTTCTGGTGTAATGTCATCAAGGGAGTCATTAGATGCAATGTAGGTGGAGACTATGTTAGACCAGGATGGTGGGAGTGCTGTGAGCATGATGATTGTGAAGTAGTCGTCTGAGATAATGCATCCACTGTCTGTGAGCTGAATTCGTGTGAGCTTGAGCATGTCAATCTGCATGATGAAAGATGAGTGTTCATTAAACTTAAATGTCTGGATTTCTTGTAGTTTGGTAAAAGTTGCTATGGCTCCCAGCATGCCATATTCAACTTTTAGCAGTGACCAGTTCTGAGAGGTGGTATTTTTGTCTGAGATGAGGTGGAGGCATAAGGGGCTGATGTATAGGCCTATAAAGGCTGTTACTAGATTGTTGTTTTCATCCCATAGAGCTCTTTCTTTGTTGTTAGTGATGTCCTCCTTGTCTTCATGAGTACAGGTCCACACTTCACTGCTTGGGAGTGTCTCTGTTTCCATGACCTTCTGATACTTAGGGGTTGGTTTGTCAGTGATGACTGCTTTCCAAACCCCTGTGATGAGTAAGGCATTTTTGATGAGTGTGGACCAGGTTTTGTAGTTGGAGGTGCCATCTAGCATTGGTATGGTGGTTCTTGGTAAGGATACGGTGATGAGCATCACGTGCACATAATGCCAGAAAACAACCATTAGCAATACCAGCAAACACAGTGACATTAACGCGCCACACGCGACAATCATCCACAGTCACAGTAATTGCACATTCGCACAGACATCGGAAAACAATACCAGGTCAACTGATGAGGAACAGGATTGATGAGCAGTACAGGCCAAGATGCAGTCCATGGAGTCACAAGTCATGAAGTCAGCAATTAGTGCAATCAACACCTTTCCTATTTTGCACATCCATATAGCACCCAGACTCCACTTCACTTTATGATTGACCCTGCACTGTAAATTTTCTGTTGTGATTTGTTGTGCTCCAGCCTTGGAGCTAGACTTGTATTTAGGTAGTGCATTGTCCATCAAGAATACCCAGATTTCCCCCAGCCCACAATTTCACTTCCCCTCTCTGTCTGAGTTCCAAGTGAAAAAGCATGCCCAAACCTTCGCTCCACATTTCCACATTTGCAAGGAAATAGCACATTCTTCATAGGTCACATCTATTTTGTGCTGCCTTCATCTTTGTGTTGTGTCCAGTCATGTTCTCCATTGTGTTGCATTCTTTATCATGTCCTCCCTCAAGTTGCATTCTCCATTGCATTGTGTCAATTCTCCATTTCATTGCATTCCCCTTATCTCACCATATCGCCTGTCTGTTATGGGAATTGTGTTCCCTTCTGTCACCCTAATTGTGTCACACTATTGCCCTTAACTACTAAAACTCCCTTTTCCTTAGTGTCTAGAGAATCTTATGACTCGCACCCTCCAGCATTGTTGTGGTTGTGGTTGATTTCTCCCTTCAGCCTGGCACAGCACATATCAACAGCATCAGTGGTTTGTATGAGTGTGAACAGAATGAGGATGAAGAAGTAGGTGGTGTTGACTGAGCCTGCCATGCACTGGGCAGGGCCCATAACCTGTGAGTGCAGGCTTGGGCAGGCAATGAGGACTGATAGAATGGTTATAACATTGAGCAACATATTTCCCAGAGGGAAGAAAGCAGACATCATGTCTGCAGTGGTAAAGATAGTATGGACACAGCATGTGCCATACGCAGTAGGGAGAGAGTCAGACATGGAAGTAAGACATCTGAGGAGCTAATAGTGTATAGTACCTATCTTATATAGTGAATGTGTAGTAGAGTTGGGGCAGAGAATGTATGTGAAGTACAACAACTACTATAAGGAGGGGGACATGTGTTGTCTGGAGATATGTGTGGAGTGGGTAATGTTTGGACTTGTAGGAAGGCCGAGGAGTGCAGTAAGCATATGTATGTTGTGTATGTGTACGTATGAGGAGTGAAGCCAAGGGAAATGATATGTGGGTACGTACGAGAGATAAATCTAACAGAGAGGAGATGCTACAAGAGACAGGCATGTCAGAGATGAGATAGAGTAGCAGATGAAATACATACCTCAGCAGTAGAAAGAAGTGCTGAGGTATGTGGACAAAAAATGAGAAGTTTATACAGTTCACCCACAATAAAGTTTAAAGGGAGCTAAACTGTAAAACTAAGAGATAGATCCCAAAAAGGGGAAAGAATGAGTAAGGAGATCTGCAAGGGACTATCAATATACAATTAGCAAGGACTCATCCCATTTCACCTTTATTTGTCTTTGTTTATCTCTTGTTTTACTTGTGCTTGTGGCTACTTTACCTTAGCTTACTACAGATGCATCTCTGGTCACATGACTCCATTGAGTGCTGTGCAATCATTGTTGATATGTGAACCTTATCTTCAGTTACTATTCATAGGACTCCAGTTTTGTATAAGTAGTTGAAAGACTGGTGGTTGTGAGGCCAACACAATGTTGAAGCCAAACAACTGAAGGAAAGCTAAAACAAAAGGATGATTGTGTTGGAAATACTGACAGTAACTGTTCAGCTTCACTATACTTATCACTTACATGTCTTCTTTACATCCTCACTGACGCACATTCTAACAACTTACTTAACTTACTACCATATTCTAGCCCCACTTACATCACTATACCATGTTTGTGTAGCACGTACTACACCCCCACATACAACCCCACATTTACACTCCACCTGAACTCAGTTCAGCGTGCACTACTTATACTACACCCCCCACTTTCTTACAACTCTACAGTATCATACAAGATGTTGTACCACGTCTCCCCACTCTGTGCCTTAGTGTGCACCACTTACCACTGCACCCTTGCCACTGCCTATACTACTAGCTTCCTCCTCTTCATTGTTGGCTCATATCTGTGCAAACAGATTGCACTTTAACTAGCAGATATCCCAGATATATAATTGTTGAATATCTGTGTGTACATCTTACTTATGTTCAGCTTACCTCCTTATTACATATGATTCACATACACCACATACATGATACATACATCTTCTCCTCAGACCCCCCACACATCAAAGGACTCCCACACCACTCATTTCTCTGGGACAACATGTGTCCCTCTACATATGGTAGCTGTTGTCCTTCACTCACAAACTCTGCTCCAACTTTACCAATACTTCACTATATAAGATAGGGACTCCATTACCACCTTCCTCAGACATCTTGCTATCATGTCTGAGTAAGTTCCCTCATACCTATCCTATTCCCCACTCTTATACTCCCTGCAGCTCTCTGCTTACCATGTATGACACATGTTGTGTCCATCCATACTCTACTGCTGCAGGTCTGTTACCACTCTCCTGAGATGTCTTGCTATCATGTCTGACTCTCTGCTTACCATGTATGGCACATGTTGTGTCCATATATACTCTACTGCTGCAGATATGTTGTCTGATCTTTCCCCACTTGGGGATATACTGCTTGTTACCACATCAATCATATTGTTGCTCATTGTCTGCCCAAGCCTGTGCAAACAATAATCAGCTAAGTAAGACAAGAAAAGGACTAGAAGGTACTGCACCTAGTGGATATCCCAGATGATCAGAACTGGGGATAAAATGCTAAGTGGACTATGCTATATATACTACTCTGAAGAGTGCACAGACTGCTGTACAGTATAGGGCCAGAGAATGAGAAGGTATAGTAATGATGTCATATCTAATAATAGAGAGGATGTGTAAGTGCTGACTGAGGCTCTGCAATAACTGTGGGAGTGATTGGTGATACTCCACAGCAGGTGTGAGAAGGATTGGTGAGCATACACAGTAAGAGTGAGAGAATGAGTTATAACTAAAGATAGAATGGGCCGATTGGAGATCAGACGATATATGCGTCATCGGCTGATAAAGATGAACAAGAGGACTGCATGACTGTGGAAATTGCTTTGATAGATCAGGAGCAATTATAAGATCTATGACGATAGAGGCATAAGGAGTGTATAGAAAAATGAGGAAAAATAAGAGAAAATAATAGCAGCCTGACAGTGGTCTTAAACCCAAGTCTTGTCAACTTTGCAATCCAGGGATTCTCCTATAACTGCACTTGACCTAAGCTCACTATGATCCCACTTCATTATCTAAGAACTAAGTCTAAGATCTCTAAGTCACCCTAAGCATCACTAGGACATCCTAAACTTGTCACTCTGGATCCTTATATAGTCATCAGTGGTATCATCCTCATCACTATCTCATTGATCCCACTCTTCATTGTCATCAGGAACATTTACTATGCATATCAAGCACACAACAACTACCTTGTTACCAGGGGTAAAGTTATCACAAATCTTCCCTAAGACCATTCAATAGGCCACTCTTAGCAGTCAGAAGGATGGTTTTTCTTTGCAGTGGCAGTTGTCAGTTTCATTGTACATGCACAGATTCATGTTGCACTTGCTGAACACTGCCTGCAAGTCCTGAGGCTCTCATTGAGCAAGAGATGGTTTCAGGATGATACAGGACAGCTTGTTGAGCAATATTCCAAAAACCCACATGTATGGTATGCATGTGAACATTGGACATCTCACCTGCTGAATGGCACCATTGATCAGATACTGGACATCTGTGAGGCTGACGTTTGCCAGCAAGGTCACACAATGTATGAGAAAAGGGAAAGGGCTAACAAGAGGGATGAGATCATGCTTGTGCAAACAGATATCCCAGATGTATTCAGCTGAAGAGTAACTACGATACAGCTGAAGTATATATACTAAAGGAAACCTGCGCACAGACCATGTATGTACTATAGGGCAGGCATATCATAAAGGAATGCACAGCATTCCTGTGAATGATCAATAAGCAACTTGCACAGCATCAGTAAGGATGCACAGCATCTGTGGGAAGCTCTGTAAGCGACTGTGAGAATATGTGTCATATATGTATAGTAAGTGGGCCAATGATGAAGTGGGAATGAGTCATATATAATCACGATAAGATCTACATGATCTGATAAGATATCTTGTGTAGATCTTGAGTGATAAGGATAAAAGAAATCGTAAAATGAAAAGAAAAATAAATGCATCCTGACAAATACCCCCTCTTTTAGGGCGAGACGACTCAACGAGCATATGTAATTCTGGTAGAACCGAATCCTTGTTCTCCTCATTCAGTATTTTCCAACAATTGAACTTCAAGAACATCAGCGATAGAGATATGTTCAAGGATCAACTGAGCAATGCGATCACCAGTATTGACTTTGAAATCTTCAGTGCCAAGGTTTACAATAAGTATTTTCAATGTACCTCTATAGTCCGAATCGATGACACCCACACCAATATGGATAGATTTCTTAACAGCCAAACCACTGCGAGGCGCAATATGGCCATAACAATGATCAGGTATAGCTAAGGTGATTTGGGTGTCAACCAATTTTTGACTATGTGAAGGAATGGTGATAGTTTCAGCACTGTAGAGATCTAGTCCGGCGGCATGCTCTGATCCTCTTGTAGGTAATTTCACGATGTCTGAAAGTTGTTTGACTGGTATTGAACATTTTTGAATAGTACATATGGCAAGGGGATGTTTCAAATGGAATTCTTTAACCAGTTTTGGTACATCTTTGAGAATATTTGTGGCTGGTTCCCAGGAATTTTCATCTTCTGGGTAATTTTTCCATTTGATGAGATATTGGATTTTCCCTTTATTTTTCCTACTATTCAAAATTGTTTTGACTTCGTATTGTTCAATACCATCTTTGATAATCAGAGAAGGTGGAGTTTTCACGATTCGTTCTGGAATTTCATTTGGAGTGTAAGGCAGTAGTTTTGCAACATGGAAAACTGGATGGATCTTCATTGATTTGGGTAATGTCAATTTATACACGTTATTTGACAATACTTGTTCAACTGGATATGGTCCAATTTGTTTATGATCCAATTTCTTTGTAGGTCTTCCTGTTTGAATGTTTGTTGCGTCTAGCCAAACTCTGTCTCCAATTGCATATTTTGGTGTTGCTCCTCTGTGAGCGTTGTAATACTTTTTCATGTCATCAGCCACTTTTCTCAGCACTGATTCTGTGTCATCTCTTGTTCTCTTCATTCCTTCTACAAATTTTTCTACCAATTCAATAGTGGACGTCTTGCCCAATTCAAAACCCATACAAGGATTTTGTCCAGAGTTAATCATGAATGGAGAGTATTTGGTCGAGGCATTGACTCTGTTATTATAGCAAAATTCTGCCATTGGTTACCAGTTCATCCAGTCTGATTGTCGATGATCAACAAATATTCTGAGATATTGTTCAATCTCTTGATTGATTCGTTCTGTTTGACCATCGGTTTGAGGATGATAGGCTGTAGACAAAGCCATCTTAATGCCTAGTAGTCGATTTAACTCTCACATCATTTTGGAAGTGAATTGTGGTCCCCGATCTGATATGATCTTTTCAGGGAGTCCATGGTGTTTCCAGATGTTATCCCTGAACATCCTTGCTATTCCTTCTGCCATTACGTCTGACATTGTTGCCATGATATGTATCATTTTGGAGAACCGATCAACAACCACAAGTATTGAATTGTATCCTTGGCTTTCAGGCAATTGTGTGATTAGATCCGTAGATATGATTTGCCAAGGATTTGATGGTATTTCATTTGGTGTCAGTTTGCCTTGTGGTTTCTTTGTGATCATTTTTGTTCTTTGGCAAATATTGCAACTTTTGACATACTTTCCGACATATGCTGCCATTCCTTTCCACCAGAACGTTCTCGATACTAGTTCCAATGTTCTCCATTGTCCTGGATGTCCTGCAATTGGGGTATCATGACAGTATTTGATGACTTCTGCTCTGCAACTATCAGGGACCAGGATTTTGTCTTTGAACGTGAGTAATCCTTTTTTATTTTGTCCCCATCCTGCTATAGTTGCCGTTTTGCATTTGTCTGCTGATAATTCTACCCACATTTTGACATCTCCATCCTTTTCCTGTTCGTCTGCAATCTTTTGAAGGAGTGGAATGTTGTTTGCCACAACTGTTATAAGGTGTTTGTCTATAATCTGGGATGCGCAAGCATTATCAACCAGATTATTTGATTTGAAAAATATGGGTTTTAGCAGTATGATGTTCTCATTGTCATGTTCCACCCCCTCTTTATGATCCGCTTGTCTTGAGAGGAGATCAGGTTTGGCTGAACTCTTTCCCAGTCTGTGGGAAAGGTGAATGTTGAACCTAGAAAGAAAGAGAGACCATCAAGCCTGGTGACAGTTCAATTTCTGGGCACTCATAAAGTACTCTAGGTTTTTGTGATCTGTGAGGATCTGGACTGGACTATCTGTTCCTTCTAGATAGTGTCTCCATTGTTCTAGTGTGCGTATAACAGCCAACATCTCTTTGTCATAGATGTCATAATTTCTCTCTGCTGGTGATAACCCTTTGCTGATATATGCCACTGGATGCCACTTCTCATCATCTTGCATTTGCGATAACACTGTGCCTGTAGCATAACCCGAACTGTCTGCTTCTACAAGGTAAGGGTGGTTGGGTTCAGGAAAAACCAAAACAGGTTTAGAACATAACGCTGTTTTGAGGTTTTCAAATGATTCCTGTTGTTCAGAGTCCCAGTGCCATCTTACGTCTTTTTGTAGAAGAGAATTGAGGGGTTTTGCTATATCTGAAAATCCTCTGATAAAATGTTGATAGAAGTTTGTGAAACCTAAGAAAGAGCAGACTTCTGTGACAGAGGTTGGAATGGGCCATTCTGCGATGCCTTGGACTTTGACAGGGTCCATCATGATTTTGTCAAAGGATATTTTAAGTCCAAGATAATTGATTTCTGTCTTTTCGAAGTTGCATTTTTCTGGTTTTAGATATAATTTGTTATCACGTAATATCTTCAACACTTCTTCCACTATGATCCTATATTCTTCAATCGTTGCCGTGAAGATAAGGATGTCATCCATATAGACCACCACTTTCCCTTTTGCTATCAACTCTCTGAAGAGGTGATTCATCATCATTTGAAATGTGGCGGGACTATTGGTAAGTCCAAAAAACATAACAAGGGGTTCATATAATCCTTGATTTGTGATGAAGGCAGCCTTCCATTCGTCTCCTTCTTTGATACAAACATTGTTATAACCCCATCTGATGTCGAGTTTGGTAAAGTATTTTGCCCCTTTGAGTTTATCAATCAATTCTGAGATGAGTGGTAGTGGATAGGAATTTTTGATTGTAATCTCATTGAGACGTCGATAATCCTGAATCGGACATAGTTCTCCTGATTTCTTTTTGATAAAGAAGAATGGAGAAGCCATAGGTGATTTGGAAGGTCTGATTTGTCCTGATTTCAGATTTTCTTCGATAAACTTTTCCAACTCCTTTTGCTCAGTAAATGAAAGATTGTAGATCTTCCCCATGTGCATTTTTGCATTTGGTTTTAATTCGATTGTGTGATCCCATGTTTGTTTGGGAGGTAGTTCATCAAATGATTCTTTTGCAAAAACCGATTTAAAACCATGATATGCTTTGGGTACTATGTCTTCAAAAGATTTCTTGATCTTTCGTTTCTCTGCTTCTATTGCAAGATCCTGAGATATGTTTGATATCGACGCTTCTAATTCAGGATCTCCAACCATGACACATAGTACTTTGTCTTCTTTTCCTACTGTGTCTTCTTCTTCATCATCAACTTCTTTCAATTGAGGAACTTCTTTCTTCTTCTTCTGTTTATGTTCCTTTCATTCTGCGACTACTCTGACGTGGCATCTTTGTGGACATCTCGTGAATTTTACTTTTCCTGTTTCCCAATCTATTTCTGGATTGTGGATTTTTAGCCATGTTTCTCCAAGGATTAAGTTGACTTTTCCTAATCCAGTAACACAGAACATAGTTCTTTCTGTGTGATTTTGAATTTTGACTATTAAATCCACTGTTTCTTTGATAGAACCTCGTTCATTTCTTGTTCCATCGACATTGTAGACAGGGATGGTGATCGGGAGTTTCTTTGTGACTAGACGATTATTTTTGACAAATTCTTTGTCTACGTAACAGGTTGTTGCTCCTGAATCTACCAAAGCTTGGATAGTAATCACTTGTCCATTGTCTGGTTTCTTGACCTCTAGTTCTATCATGGGTAATTCTGTTCGTGTCCCCATGATAACATGCTTTTCTTTTTCTAGAGAGGGCATACTCTCTGATGTCTTCTTTTCAGTCTTTTCTTCTGATGCAATGTGATTAAATATTTCAACTGGATCACATACATTGGCGTGGCCAACAGCACCATCATCGGGAGTAAGTACTGAAAAATGATTGGACGATGTAGCGACTGCTAAGAGCGGCCTATTGGACGGTCTTAGGGAAGATCTAAAATGTTACTCCTGGTAACCAAGGTTTGGATATTGGCTTGATGAACGTAATAGAGATTCCGAATGACAATGAAGAATGGGATTAACGAGATGGTTATGAGGATGATTCCACCAATAACGATACGGGGATCCAGTTTGACTTAGTGTAAGATGTCTTTAGTGATTTAGAGTTCTTAGACTTAGTTCTTTAGAGAAGAGTGAGGTTATAACAAGCTTAGGTCAAGCGCAGTGTGAGGAGAAATCCCTAGATTGTGAAGTTGACAAGACTGGGGTTTAAGACCGCCAGTTTGTCAACTATTTATACAAGACTAGTGATCTAAGTATAGTAAAGTTGCGCAGTAAGGTGCAGTAAGTAAACGAATTTGCGCAGTAAAGCGTAGTAAGTACGCATCCATGTGATACAAGTGGCTCAGCCACAAGTGCGTAATGAACCAGGTATAAACAAAGGTAAATAAGAACAAGAAAGGGGAGTCCTTGCTAATTGTATAGTGATAGTCCTTAGCAAGTAAATGTTATAATAAATAAAGAAAGATAAAAGGAAAAGATAAGTCTAGTATAGTACCTGGAGCTAAGCTCACACTTAAGTATGTAAATACTTAAGTACTATAAAAGAGAAAAGAAAAGATAGTCCTTACTAAGTAAAGTGGAGCTAAGCTCACACTTGTAGTAATAATACTACACTTTACTAGTAAGTAAGATAAGAGAAAAAAGAAAAAGAAAAGAAAACCGTTACGAGGTGCCAAAGCAAGTGCCTCGTAACAGCGACATCTACTACTCGTCCTTTCCAAAACCTGCTTCTTTAGTGATCTTCTTTATCACTTTGTCATTCAACATCTGTGCAAATTCTTTCGTGGTCATACCCCTAATCTGCTTGTGAATGGTACATAGTTTCTCCTTCTGAGGGCAGTCGCGTGATATATGCCCTTTTTCTCTACAGTTGAAGCAGATGATTTCACGACGTCTCTGCGCACAATCTACATCCATTGGTACTGTTTCATTGCTAGCTTTGTGGCCTGTTCCAGAAGGATTAGTGACATTGCTTTGAGTATTGGCATTTCGGTTGTATCTGGGTCCCCAGCTTGAGGATCCCCTGTCTGCAACCAATTGCTTAAACTCTCTCATATGCCGATCCGTACTCTGTGCCATTTGCTGCCATGATAAGTATGTGGAAGGAGGAGGATTGATGTTGTAAATTCTTTGTAGAAGATCCATGTTTAATCCTCTCTTGTAGCAATCGATGAGTGCTTCTTCATCATATTTTGTTTTGGCCACTACTAGAAGGAATTCTGTGGTGAATTCTTCCACTGTCTTTCCTCCTTGTCATAGTTTGTGTAATTGCTGCTGCGCCATCTGTGCTTCATCTGGATCACCGAATTGTGCTCGCAGTTTCATGTCGAAGTCCATCCAGTTGGTGAAAGGTTCTGGATATAAGGAGTTATTAGGATGGACTTCATGTAATCGCTGCTTTGCAACTACGAGATTTCTCCAGGCTTCTGTGCTTCCTCCTATCATATATGATAGGGCATATGTGATTCTGTCACTGTCTGTCCACGTTTTGTTTGCCACGAATACAAGAAATAATTCTTGTATGAAGGAATCAAGCTTGTCGCGCTTCCCTGAGTATGGAGTAGGTGACGAAACTTTTACCTGGTGTTGGGCAAACACATGGCCCGTGTGGGCGGCAGTGAGGCCAGAGGTATTTGTTGAAAGTGGCATTTGGGTTAGAGGGGCGGATAGCATCGATGTTATTTTGGCCAAGGATTTGGTAATTTCGACCAATGCATTTCCCTTTCTAACTGATGAGTTTGTTGTTGTTGTTGCGCCAGTTTCAACTGCTCTATCTTGTGTCTCATTATCTCCAAGGTATCCTCCAGATCCACTATCCGAGTCACCATGGGTGTTATTCGGTCATCATCCATTCTTTCTTCTGAAGAATCTGGTATTATTGGTGCTGGTTCTCGTGCTTGCCAATTTGATGGACTGCTCATCTGGTGATTTCTCCCCTAAAGATGAATTGTTGGGGGAGCGAATTGTAATATGGGCTGGTTCTTTCCCAGTAGTGAGGAAAGAAGTGCCACGGGAATTCTTCAGGATGAGTGGTGTAATATGGGTTATGGAGCTTGTAGAACCAGATGGCCTGTTGTCAGTGGTACTTGAATGCGTTGCCGTAGAAGCAGATGAGGACTTGGGAAGTATGTGGTTGTGTGGGTGGAGGTAAAGGAGAGGTAAGTCTGGTGTATGATTTGCCCAACCTAGTCCTCTTTTCCAAGCAAAGTATTCTTGGAATGGTGAAAATAAAACTGCACGAAGTGAAAACTCTTTGTTCCTTTTTCAAGGGAACAAGCCTTTCAAATGCAGAGTGGAAGTGGAAGTAAAGTAGTCATACTAAGTACTTAAACTACTACAAAAGAGATTCTGTTATAGTAAAATTATAGTATCTCTGGTCCAAACGGTTGTCAGAGAGATCTTCGATGCCCCACTAATTGGTAGACACCCTAGCACTGCTCGCTGAGGCAATGTATGGCCCAGCGCTGCAGCTGAACTACAAAGAGTTTCGAGAACTATAACAATACAACACTCTCTTTGAGTGAGGAGGGAGGGGAATAGTGGTGTGGAGAAGGAAGTGGGCGTGTGTGAGGTTGCAATAGGAAGAGAGCTGAATACAATTGTGAGGCTGACATTTGCCAGCAAGGTCACACAATGTATGAGAAAAGGGAAAGGGCTAACAAGAGGGATGAGATCACGCTTGTGCAAACAGATATCCCAGATGTATTCAGCTGAAGAGTAACTATGATACAGCTGAAGTATATATACTAAAGGAAACCTGCGCACGGACCATGTATGTACTATAGGGCAGGTGTATCATAAAGGAATGTGCAGCATTCCTGTGAACGATCAATAAGCAACTTGCACAGCATCAGTAAGGATGCGCAGCATCTGTGGGAAGCTCTGTAAGTGACTGTGAGAATATGTGTCATATATGTATAGTAAGCAGGCCAATGACAAAGTGGGAATGAGTCATATATAATTGTGATAAGATCTACATGATCTGATAAGATATCTTGTGTAGATCTTGAGCGATAAGGATACAAGAAATCGTAAAATGAAAAGAAAAATAAATGCGTCCTGACAACATCCTTGGCTTGGCTTGATTGCTAAATTGGCTATGGGTGATGGATTCCATTGACAAGTTAAGACTGCACTGCAGTCTGTACACAACAAAATCAAGGTGAGATATCTTGATCTGTCTATGACATCAATTAACAAACAGTGATGATTGGAAATAGGGAATGGAACTGCCTAATGAACCTAGCATTGCTGAATTTCTCCAAGAGATTGCCAAGACCCAGTCACTGGGTCTAAATGCCATGGCCAATCTTGGGACTATTTATAGGGCAGCATTGTGGCAGACTTGCTGGGCCATGCTCCATGTGAAATACTACCAGATGGGAATGAGAGTTTGAGCAAGAGTTTGGAGGAGTCCACCTACTGACTGTAACACTTCTTCCACCATTGCTCTTACTGCCTACCTTCCTCCATTGTTCCTGTCCACCTCCACTGTCACTGCAGCCCTACTGTCTCCCTTCCTCCTGCCATTGTCCACTTTTGATGCTGTATGACTCCTTCCCTTTTCATTTCATGTCACAGTGTGATACTTCTTGTTGTCATTTAATGTTTTACATTTCTACTGTCAACACTAGCAATACATTGTAGTGATGTTTGTATAGAGCTACAACAACTAATTAATGAGGCCTTAAGCCTGGGTATCCTATTTCATGCACTAGTTTTCCCCCCTGCCCATCCAGAGCAAGTCATCATAAATTCAAAGCCACTCTCTGGCATCAACATCATTGAGGTATGGTCTGGTACTACCACCTGCATATCTAAAAGCACTCTCCTGGACCCTATGAGACCAGAGTCTGCATATATCCCTGAAGGGAGACTGGGTGCACTCAACAACTTAGATCACACTAAGAAGAGAGGAAATCCAGCCATAACAAGCTGGGGTTTATTGGCTATACTAGCAAGCCCTATATACTATCTAGAGTGGTGCACAGACCAGTGCAGTAATCTAGGGCAGGACTACATAAAGTAAAGTGCAGTAAGTTATGGAGCATGCCTTAAGGGCATGGTATGACCTCATGGTCTAGGCATAGCCAGAGTATCCTAGACCACTATGGCAGTAAGTGAGATATGATAAGATAAGATGTAACAAAGATAAAATATAGAGATCTTATCTTATCATATCATCAAAAGAAAAGTAAAAAGAATAAAGAAGTATATGCACCAAATAATGGTGCCTGACAGACCCCTGGCTGCACAGTTCTCTGGCTACACACCTAGGCCCTTTGTCAGGCCCATCCTGCCAACTTTGGTGCATCTGTGGCATGCATCAACCATGTTCCACAGTGCTTACAATCACCTGGCAGCAGCCAGAACATCACAACCTCAGGTGACCTGCTGTGCCAGAACAAGCACTCCATCACACTTGTCAGGCCACTACTATTTTTCTCTTCATTTTCCTATATTTTCTTATGTCTCTATCATCATAGATTTTACAATCACTCCTGATCTATCAAAGCGATTCCCACAGTCATGTATTCCTTCTCTTCATCTTTATCAGCCAATGATGCATACATCATCTGATCTCCGATCAGCCTGTTCTATCTTTAGTTATGACTCCTTTTCTCACACTTACTGCACATGCTCACCAATCCTTCTCACACCTGCTGTGGAGTATCACCAATCACTCTCACAGTTGCTGTGGAGCCTCAGTCAGCACTGACGTGTCCCCTCTATTATTAGATATGATGTCATTACTTTACTTTCTTGTTCTCCAGCCCTATACTGTACTGCATGGTCTGTGCACACTTTAAAGTACTATATATACATAGGACTCCTAGTGGTTTATTCCCCAGTTCTGATCATCTGGGATATTCACTAGTCAAAGCATGATTGTCCTTTTGTTTTAGTCTTTCTTCAATTGTTCAGCTTCAGCTCAGCATTGGCCTCACAACACTGGACCCAACAAATGTGCATGGTCACAGTGCACCTGTGAGGCACATGCTAGGCAGTGAGGTCACAACTGAAAAGAGAGGGGGATTGGCGAGGGAAGGAGACAATACACCTTAGAGAGGAGTCACGCTGTATAGCAGATATCTCAGATGTATAAAGCTAAAGAGCTATCTACTACATGAGAGTCTTTATATACTACAGGGATCAACGCAAGGACCATGTGCTGTCACTGTAGGGCAGGCATATGTAAATAAGATGCGCAGCATCTGTGAGAAGTATCAGTAAGCAATGTGCAGCATTGCACTGCATCAGTAAGCATCTGTGGGAAATGTAGTCATAAATGTATAGTAAGCGGCCTGATGACTAAATGAGTATGAGTCATAGATAATCGCGATAAGATCTACTGATGATCTGATAAGATGAGATAAGATATCTCTAGTAGATCTTGAGCAATAAGAGTGAAAGAAATTGTAAAATGAACAGAAAAATAAGTACGTTCTGACAAATACCCCCCTTCTTAGGGCAAGATGACTCGACAAGCAAAGGAAACTCCAGTAGATCCAAAACCTTTATCTCCACGTTGAGTATCATCTAAAGAAGTGACTTCTTCAACTTTAGCAAGGGATATGTGTTCCAGGATCAATTGAGCAATTTGGTCTTTGATTTTGACTATAAAGTCATTATCACCGAGATTGACCAATAGAATCTTTACAGGGCCACGATAATCTGAGTCAATTACTCCTGCTCTGATATGAATAGAGTTTTTGACAGCCAGACCGCTGCGAGGAGCAATATGTCCATAGCAGTTATCTGGTATAGCCAAGGAGATTTGAGTATCGACTAATTTTTGACCATGTGCAGGAATGACAATTTCCTCTGCACTGTAAAGATCTAGTCCGGCTGCATGCTCTGATCCACAAGTAGGTAAAGTTGCTAAATCGGAAAGTCACTTGATAGGGATAGAACAGTGTTGAATAGATCTAATAGCAGTGGGGTGGATAATATGGAATTCTTTAACCAGCTTGGGTACGTCTTTGATCATAATGTGTGCTGGTTCCCAGGAATTTTTGTCTTCTGGATAGTTTTTCCATTTGATAAGATATTGAACATTTCCATGATATTTCCTGCTATTTAAGATCTTTTTGACTTCATACTGTTCGACATTATCCTTGATGATGGGTGGTGGAGGAATCTTTACGACTCATTCCAGAATGTCATTTGGAGAGTATGGTAGTAATTTGACAACATGAAAAACAGGATGAATTTTCATGGACTTGGGGAGTGCTAATTCATATGTGTTATTTGAAAGCACTTTGATGATCAAATATGGGCCAAGTCTTTTATGATCCAATTTTCAAGTTGGTTGTCCTGTCTGTATATTGGATGCATCTAACCATACTTTATCTCCAATTTGATATTGAGGAGTTTTTCCCTTGTGTGCATCATAATATTTCTTCATGTCATCAGCTGCTTTTCTTAGTGCTGATTCAGCATCTTCCCTCATCCTCTTCAACCCTTCGATGAATTTTTCTACCAAATCGATAGTGGACATCTTGCCCGGTTCGAATCCCATACGTGGATTTTGTCCAGAGTTCAATATGAAAGGAGAATATTTGGTAGAGGCATTAACTCTGTTATTGTAACAGAATTCCACCATAGGTAACCAATTCATCCAATCTGATTGTCAATGATCTATGAATATACAGAGGTATTGTTCAATTTCTTGATTAATCCTTTCTGTTTGACCATCTGTTTGTGGATGGTAGGCTGTAGATAAGGCTGTTTTAATGCCCAATAATCGATTCAGCTCTTTCATCATTTTGGAAGCAAATTGAGGACCTCGATCAGATAAAATCTTCTCGGGTAGTCCATGATGTTTCCAAATATTGTCTCTGAACAATTGTGCTACTCCTTTGGCAGTGACGTCAGATGTTGTTGCCATAGTGTGAATCATTTTTGAGAAATGATCAACAACCACTAGAATTGAATCGTATCCCTGGCTATCTGGTAATTGTGTGATGAGATCTGTAGAAATGATTTGCCAGGGATGAGATGGTATTTCGTTTGGAGTCAATTCCCCTTGTGGTTTTTGAGTGATTGTTTAAATCTCTGACATATGTCACAACTTTTGATGTATTTTCCAACATATGCCACCATTCCTTTCCACCAAAATGTCCTCGACACTATCTCCAGTGTTCTCCATTGTCCTGGATGTCCTGCAATCAGGGTGTCATGACATTGTCTGACGACATCTGCTCTGCAACTGTCTGGGACAAGGATTTTGTCTTTGTATGTGAGTAATCCTTTTTTATTTTGTCCCCATCCTGCTATAGTTGCTGTTTTGCATTCATCTGCCGATAGTTCTACCCACATCTTGACATCTCCATCTTTCTCCTGTTCATCTGCGATCTTTTGAAGGAGTGGAATGTTGTTTGTCAATACTGCTTGTATATGTTTTGGTTTGATGAAAAATTCGGGTTTAAGCAGTATGACGTTCTCATTGTCATGTTCCACCCCCTCTTTATGATCCACTTGTCTCGAGAGGAGATCAGGTTTGGCTGAACTCTTTCCTGGTCTGTGGGAAAGGTGGAAGTTGAACCTAGAAAGAAATAGAGACCATTGGGCCTGGCGATGGTTCAATTTCTGGGCACTCATAAAGTACTCTAGGTTTTTGTGATCTGTAAGGATCTCAACTGTACTATCCGTTCCTTCTAGATAGTGTCTCCATTGTTCCAGTGCTTGTATAACAGCCAACATCTCTTTGTCATAGATGTCGTAGTTTCTCTCTGCAGGTGATAATCCTTTGCTGATATATGCCACAGGATGCCATTTTTCGTCATCCCTCATCTGCGATAAAACTGTGCCTGTGGCGTACCCTGAGCTGTCTGCTTCTACAAGGTATGGATGATTGGGTTCAGGAAAGACTAAAACAGGTTTAGAACATAATGCTGTTTTTAGATTTTCGAATGAGTCTTTTTGTTCCTGGTCCCAATGCCATTTGCTGTCCTTTTGTAGGAGAGTATTCAGGGGTTTTGCTATGTCAGAAAATCCTCGAATAAAATGGCAATAGAAGTTGGTAAATCCCAAAAAGGAGCGAACTTCAGTAATGGATGTTGGAATGGGCCATTCAGATATTCCTTGGACTTTGACAGGATCCATCATGATTTTGTCAAAGGATATCTTGAGGCCGAGATAATCTATTTCCATTTTTTTGAAGTCACATTTCTCAGGTTTCAGATATAATTTGTTGTCACATAATATTGTGAGGACTTCTTCAACTATGCAGTGGTGTTCTTCCATTGTTGTGGTAAAAATGAGGATGTTGTCCATATAGACTACCACTTTGCCTCTAGCAATGAGTTCTCTGAAGAGATGGTTCATCATTGTTTGAAAGGTAGCAGGGCTATTGGTAAGTCCAAAGAACATAACAAGAGGTTTGTATAGGCCTTTGTTTGTGATAAAAGCGGCCTTCCGTTCATCTCCTTCTTTGATATGAATGTTGTTGTATCCCCATCTGATATCAAGTTTGGTGAAGTATTTTGCGCCTTTGAGTTTCTCTATCAATTCCGAGATGAGTGGTAGAGGGTAGGAATTTTTGATAGTTATTTCGTTAAGGCGATGATAGTCTTGGATTGGATGTAATTCACCCGACTTCTTTTTGATAAAAAAGAATGGAGAAGCCATAGGTGATTTAGAGATACGTATTCATCCTGATCTAAGATTTTCTTCAACAAACTTCTCCAACTCTTGTTGTTCAACAAAGGATAGGTTATACACCTTTCCCATATGCATTTTAGCTCCTGGTTTCAATTTGATAGCATGATCCCAAATTCATTTGGGAGGCAATTCATCAAAAGAATCCTTTTTGAAGATGGATTTGAATCCATGGTATGCTTTTGGAACGATATCTTCAAAGGATTTCTTTATCTTTTTCTTTTCTGCCTCTATTGCTAGATCTTGGGATATGTTACGAATTGCAGCATTCTTCTCATCATCTCCTATCATGATGCAGTGAATGCAATCTTCCTTCTGTACTTTGTCTTCATCATCATCGTCAACTTCCACTGTTTTTGGTATTTCTGTCTTCAATTTCTCCATCTTCTTTTTCTTCCATTGCTTTCTATCTTCAACAACTCGTACGTGACACCTTTGTGGACATCTAGTAAACAAGATTGCTCCAGTATTCCAATCAATTTCGGGATTGTGGATTTTAAGCCAAGTCTCTCTGAGTATGAGATTGACTTTTCCTAGTCCTGTGACACAGAAGGTTGTCCATTCTGTGTGATTCTGGACCCTGACAATTAAATCCACTGTTTCTGTGATGGGTCCTTGTTCATTTTTTGTTCCATCGACATTATAGACTGGTATGGCAATAGGAAGTTTCTTTGTGTTTAGATGATTTGTTTTCACAAATTCTTTGTCTATGTAACATGTAGTAGCTCCTGAGTCTAGAAGCGCTTCAATTGTTACTACTTGTCCATTCTCTGGTACTTTGATTTTGACTTTAACCATGGGTAAATCCACTCTGATTCCCATGATTACATGCTTTTCTTTTTCTTGAGAGGGCATACTCTCAGATGTCTCTCCTTCCTCAGTCTTTTTCTCCGATGCAATGTGATTAAATACTATTTCATCAATAGGATCACATACATTTGCATGATCAACAGCGCCATCATCCAGAGTAAGTACTGAAAACATATTCTTGGACAGTCCAGCGACATCTACTGGCTGTCCTTTGCAAAACCCTGTTGCTTCCTTCTCTCTCCTTCATCAAATATCATCTTCTTGAAGTCCACTGTGCTCATCTGCCTGATTTCTTCATGTATCTCCCTGATATTCTTCCTTTGTGGGCAGACATTTGCCCTGTGCCCCTCTTTTCTGCAATTGAAACATATCAGGGGTCTTCTTCTCTGCGCAGCATCTACATCCATTGGTACTGTCGTGTTACTAGCCCTTTGTGTGTTTGTATTAGATTGGGGATTGGCTTGTTGGTTATATCTAGGAGTCCATTGTGATGGACCCCTGGATTGCGTAAGTTGGTGGTATTCTCGCATATGCCTATCCACCTGTTGAGCCATTCTTTGCCAATCTAAGTATGTCGTGGGAAGTGGATTGATGTTATAGATGCGGTTTAGTACATCACTGTTTAATCCTCTTTTGTAGCAGTCGATGAGTGCATGCTCATCATAAAGTGTCTTTGCTGCTAAGAGGAGAAATTCAGTGGTGTATTCATCTACTGTTTTTCCCATTTGTCATAGTTTGTGTAGGGCTTGTTGTGCTGTACGTGCCTTGTCTGGATCTCCAAATTGCTTGCGTAATTTTGTGTCAAACTCCACCCAATCTTGGAATGGCATGGGGTATAATGGGTTGAGGGGATTAGCCTCATGTAGTCATTGTTTCGCAACTTGTAAGTTTCTCCATGCTTCTGCCGAACCTCCTATCATATAGGAGAGGGCATATGTAATTCGATCACTATCTGACCATGTCTTGTTTGCTGCAAATACTAAAAATAGTTCTTGGACAAACAAGTCAAGTTTGTCTCACTTCCCCAAGAATGCTGTAGGTGCAGAAACTTTTACCTGGTGTTGGGCAAATACGTGGGCCGATTGGATGCTTGCTTGGCCAGAGGAATAGCTGGGGGGTGTATGGAAGGAAGGGCTTGTTGCCGCATCATTGCAGTGATTTCCTTCATATTTTTGGCAATATCTGCCATTGTGGTCCCCAGGCTTATGATCGTGTCACCTTGTTCCTTCTGTATGCGCTGCTGCTGCTTCATCTGATCGTTCATCATCTCCATCACTTCCTCTACATCCAGAAGCCTGAGTCTTCTGGTTTCGTCCGCTTCTCTCCTTTCCCTTTCTTGTTCTTGTGAGGAATCTTCGACCATTGGTGCTGGTTCTCTGAATTCCCAATTGCTCTGTCCTGATGTCATCATTTGTTTCTAAAAATGAATGCCTGGGGGAGTGAATTTCAATATGGGCTGGTTTGGTCAAGGTAGTTTGGAAAGAAGTGCCAAGGAAATTCCTCAGGGTGATTGTTGTAATAGGGGTTGTGGAGCCTGAAGAACCAGATTGCCTGCTGCTGTCTGTAGTTATAGGCATTGGCGTGGAAGTGGAGGAGAGCAATAGAAGTCGCTCGACGAGTTGGTGGTGAAAGAGAGCTGAATCTGGCGTAGGATTTGCCAGATCTTGTTCTCTTTTCTGAGTGTAGAATGCATGGAATGGTGAAAGTAAGATTGTGCAAAGTGAGAACTCACTATTCCTTTTTCAAGGGAATAGGCCTTTCAACACAAAATGAACACAAAATGGAAAGTGGGAGTACATAGGTATATACTAGTATATAAGTGCTACTAGTACTATGAAAGAGATCTTGTTATGGTAGAAATTATAGTACTCCTGGTCCGAATGGTTGTCAGGAGGTTCTGCGATGCCCCACTAAGTGGTAGACACCCTAGCACTGCTCGCTGAGGCAATATAAGGCCCGGCGCTGCAGCTGAACTATGAAGAACTGGAGAACTATAACAGTACAATGCTCTTTTTGAGCAAGGAGGGAGGGGAATGATGGTTTAGAGACAGAATATAGGAATGAGGGAGGAGGTGAGGTCGCTGATGAGAGCTTTATACAATTGTGAGGTGCATGCTAGGCAGTGAGGTCACAACTGAAAAGAGAGGGGGATTGGTGAGGGAAGGAGACAATACACCTTAGAGAGGAGTCACGCTGTATAGCAGATATCTCAGATGTATAAAGCTAAAGAACTATCTACTACATGAGAGTCTTTATATACTACAGGGATTGATGCACAGACCATGTGCTGTCACTGTAGGGTAGGCGTATGTAAATAAGATGCACAGCATCTGTGAGAAGTATCAGTAAGCAATGCGCAGCATTGCACTGCATCAGTAAGCATCTGTGGGAAATGTAGTCATAAGTGTACAGTAAGTGGCCCAATGACTAAATGAATATGAGTCATAGATAATCGCGATAAGATCTACTAATGATCTGATAAGATGAGATAAGATATCTCTAGTAGATCTTGAGTGATAAGGATGAAAGAAATCATAGAATGAAGAGAAAAATAAGTACGTTCTGACAAATACCCCCTTTCTTAGGGCAAGACGACTTGACAAGCAACTGAAACTCCAGTAGATCCAAAACCCTTGTCTCCACATTGTGTATTGTCCAGGGAATCAACTTCTTCAACTTTAGCAAGGGAGACATGTTCTAGGATCAATTGAGCAATTCGGTCTTTGATGTTGACAATAAAGTCAGCATCGCCAAGATTGACAAGTAGAATCTTTATGGTTCCACAGTAATCTGAATCAATAACTCCTGCTCCAATATGAATAGAGTTTTTGACAGCCAAACCGCTGCAAGGAGCAATACATCCATAGCAGTTGTCTGGTATAGCCAAGGAGATTTGAGTATTGACTAATTTTTGACTGTGTGCAGGAATGATATTTTCTTCTGTGCTATAAAGATCCGATCCTGTGGCATGCTCTGATCCTCAAGTAGGTAATGTGGCTAAGTTGGAAAGTCACTTGACAGGAATAGAACAATGTTGTATAGATCTGATAGCAATGGGATGTGCAATATGGAATTCTTTAACCAGTTTGGGTACATCTTTGATCATGATGTGCACTGGTTCCCAGGAATTTTCATCTTCTGGGTAGTTTTTCCATTTGATAAGGTATTGAGTATTCCCATGACATTTTCTGCTATTCAAGATCTTCTCTACTTCATATTGTTTGACATTATCCTTGATGATAGGTGGTGGTGGGATTTTTACAATGTGTTCTGGGATATCATTTGGAGAATATGGGAGTAGTTTGATGATGTGGAAAACAGGATGAATTTTCATAGACTTGGGTAGTGCTAGTTCATATGTGTTGTTTGAAAGCACTTTGACAATTGAGTATGGTCCAAGTCTTTTATGATCCAGTTTTCGAGTTGGTCGTCCTGTTTGTATGTTAGAGGCATCTAACCATACTTTATCTCCAATTTGATATTTAGGAGTCTTTCCTTTGTGTGTGTCATAATATTTCTTCATATCATCAGCCACTTTCTTTAGCACTGATTCTGCATCTTCCCTCGTCCTCTTCAATCCTTCAACAAAATTTTCTACCAAATCGATAGTGGACATCTTGCCCAGTTCGAATCCCATTCATGGATTTTGTCCAGAGTTTAACATAAATGGAGAATATCTGGTTGAAGCATTGATCCTGTTATTGTAACAAAATTCTGCCATAGGCAACCAATTCATCCAATCCAATTGGTGATGATCCACAAAGATATGGAGGTATTGTTCAATTTCTTGATTAATCCCTTCCATTTGACCATCTGTTTGTGGATGATATGCAGTAGATAGGGCTGTTTTAATGCCCAATAATCAGTTCAAGTCTTTCATCATTTTAGATGCAAATTGGGGACCTTGATCAGATAGAATCTTCTTGGGTAATCCATGATGCTTCCAAATGTTGTCTCTGAACAATCTTGCTACTCCTTCAGCAGTTATGTCTGATGTCGTTGCTATAGTGTGAACCATTTTGGAAAAACAACCGATGGCCACCAAAATTGAATCATATCCTTGGCTGTCTGGTAGTTGTGTGATGAGATCAGTGGATATAATTTGCCAAGGATGTGATGGTATTTCATTTGGAGTCAGTTCTCCTTGAGGTTCTGAGTGATCATCTTCATTCTTTGATGTATGTCACAACTTTTGACATATTTTCCGACATAGACTGCCATCCCTTTCCACCAAAACATTCTTGACACTATCTCCAGTGTCCTCCAGTGTCCTGGATGTCCTGCAATTGGGGTATCATGACATTGCTTGATGATGTCTGCTCTGCAGCTATCTGGGATGAGGTTTTTGTTTTTGTATGTGAGTAATCCTTTTCTGTTTTGTCCCCAACCCACTATGGTAGCTGTTTTGCATTCGTCTGCTGATAGTTCTACCCACATTTTGACATCTCCGTCTTTCTCTTGTTTGTCTGCTATTTTCTGAAGGAGTGGGATATTGTTTGTCATCACTGCTTGTATGTGATGTGGTTTTATGAAAAATTCAGGTTTAAGCAGTATGACATTCTCGTTGTCATGTTCCACCCCCTCTTTATGATCTGCTTGTCTTGAGAGGAGATCAGGTTTGGCCAAACTCTTCCCCAGTTGGTGGGAAAGGTGAAAGTTGAACCTAGAAAGAAATAGAGACCATCGGGCCTGGTGATGGTTCAATTTCTGGGCACTCATGAAGTACTCTAGGTTTTTGTGATCTGTGAGGATCTTGACTGTACTATCTGTCCCTTCTAGATAGTGTCACCACTGTTCCAATGCACGTATAACAGCCAGCATCTCCTTGTTGTAAACATCATAATTTCTCTCTGCTGGTGATAATCCTTTGCTGATATACATGACTGGATGCCATTTTTCATCATCTCTCATCTGCAATAGTACTGCACCAGTAGCATACCCTGAGCTGTCTGCTTCTACAAGATAGGGGCGATTTGGTTCAGGAAAGACTAGAACAGGTTTGGAGCATAACACTGTTTTAAGGTTTTCAAAAGAGCCTTTTTGTTCCTGATCCCAATGCCATTTGCTATCTTTTTGTAGGAGAGCATTCAGAGGTTTTGCTATGTCAGAGAATCCTTGAATAAAGCAATGATAGAAGTTGGTGAACCCTAAAAAGGAGTGGACTTCAGTAACAGAAGTTGGAATGGGCCAATCAGCTATCCCTTGAACTTTGACAGGATCCATCATGATTTTGTCGAAGGATATCTTGAGGCTGAGATAGTCAATTTCTGTTTTCTTGAAGTCACATTTTTTGGGTTTTAAATAAAGTTTGTTGTCATGTAAGATTGCGAGGACTTCTTTGACTATGCAGCGGTGTTCTTCCATTGTTGCAGTAAAAATGAAGATGTCGTCCATATAGACTACTACCTTGCCCCTAGTGATGAGTTCTCTGAAGAGATGATTCATCATAGTTTGAAACATGGTGGGGCTGTTGGTGAGTCCAAAGAACATGACGAGGGGTTCATATAGACCTTTGTTCGTAATGAAGGCAGCCTTCCATTCATCTCCTTCCTTGATATGAACGTTGTTGTATCCCCGTCTGATGTCGAGTTTGGTGAAATATTTAGCCCCTTTGAGTTTATCTATCAATTCTGAAATGAGAGGTAGTGGATAAGAATTTTTGATAGTAATTTCATTGATGCATGGATAATCTTGAATGGGACATAGTTCTCCTGACTTCTTTTTGATAAAGAAGAATGGAGAAGCCATAGGTGATTTAGAAGCATGTATTCATCCCAATTTTAGATTTTCTTTGATGAACTTCTCCAACTCTTGTTGTTCAACAAAGGATAGGTTATACACCTTTCCCATATGCATTTTTGCTCTGGGTTTCGGTTCGATGGCATGATCCCAAATTCACTTTGGAGGTAATTCATCAAAAGATTCCTTTTCAAAGACAGATTTGAACCCATGATATGCTTTTGGGACAATGTCTTCAAAGGATTTCTTTATCTTTTTCTTGTCTGCCTTGATTGCTAAATCTTGGGATATGTTTCAAATTGCCACATCTTTCTCATCATCTCCTGTCATGATGCAGAGAATGTGGTCTTCCTTCTGCACTTCATCTTCATCATCATCATCAACTTCAACTGTTTTTGGTATTTCTTGTTTTAGTCTTTCTATTTTCTTCTTCTTCCATTCCTTTCTGTCTTCAACAACTTGTACATGACACCTTCATGGACATCTAGTAAACAGAATTGTTCCCGTATTCCAGTATATTTCAGGATTATGGATTTTGAGCCAAGTTTCTCTGAGTATGAGATTGACTTTGCCTAGTCCTGTGACACAGAAGGTTGTTTGTTCTGTATGATTTTGGACTTTGACTATCAAATCCACAGTTTCTGTAATGGATCCTTGTTCATTTTTGGTTCCATTGATGTTATAGACTGGTATGGCAATAGGAAGTCTTTTTGTGTTTAGACGATTTGTCTTCATGAATTCCTTATCTATGTAACACATAGTAGCTCCTGAATCTAGGAGGGCCTCAATTGTTACTGTTTGTCCATTTTCTGGTACCTTGATCTCGACTTTAATCATGGGTAAATCCATTCTAATTCCCATGATCACATGCTTTTCTTTTTCTTGAGAGGGCATACTCTCAGATGTCTCTTTGTCTTCAGTCTTTGTCTCCAATGCAATGTGGTTAAATACTATTTCATCAATAGGATTGCATACATTTGTGTGATCAACAGTGCCATCGTCTGGAGTAAGTACTGAAAACTTGTTCTTGGACAGTCCAGCAACATCTACTGGCTGTCCTGTGCAAAACCCTGCTGCTTCCTTCTCTCCCCTTCATCAAATATCAATTTCTCAAAGTCCACCATGGACATCTGCCTTATCTCTTCATGTATCTCCCTGATATTCTTCCTCTGTGGGCAGACATTTGCCCTGTGCCCCTCTTTTCTGCAATTGAAACAAATTAGGGGTCTTCTTCTCTGCACTGCATCTACATCCATTGGCACTGTCACATTGCTAGCCCTTTGTGTATTCATGTTTTGCTGAGGATTGGCTTGTGTATATCTGGGAGTCCATTGTGAGGGACCCCTAGATTGCATAAGCTGGCAATATTCCCACATATGCCTATCTGCCTGTTGTGCCATCCTTTGCCAATCGAGGTAGGTGGTGGGGAGTGGATTGATATTGTAGACATGATTCAATACATCACTGTTTAATCCCCTCTTATAGCAGTCGATGAGTGCATGCTCATCATATAATATTTTTGCTGCTAAGAGGAGGAATTCAGTGGTATATTCATCTGCCGTTTTCCCCATTTGTTGTAATCTGTGTAGGGCCTGTTGCATGGTGTGTGCTTCATCTGGATCGCCAAATTGTTCACATAGTTTTGTACCAAATTCTACCCAATCTTGGAAGGGCATGGGATATAGTGGATTGAGGGGGTTAGCCTCATGAAGTCATTGTTTTGCGACTTGTAGATTGCGCCATGCTTCTGCCAAGCCTCCTATCATATAGGAGAGGGTGTAGGTGATACAATCACTGTCTGACCATGTTTTGTTTGCTGTGAACACTAAGAATAGTTCTTGGACAAACGAGTCAAGTTTGTCTTGCTTCCCTGAGAATGCTGTAGGTGCAGAAACTTTTACCTGGTGTTGGGCAAATATGTGGGCTGGCTGGGTGTTTGTTTGGCCAGAGGAACTGGTGGGAATAGTTTGGAGGGGTACTGAAGGATGGACTTGTTGTCACATCATTGCTGTGATATCCTTCATATTTTTGGCTATATCCACCATTGTCGTCCCCAGACTGATTATCACATTGCCTTGTTCCTTTTGTATGTGCTGCTGCTGCTTCATCTGATCGCTCATCATCTCCATTGCTTCCTCTACATCTAGGAGTCTGAGTCTTCTTGTTTTGTCTGCCTCTCTTCTTTCCCTTTGTGCTTCTTCTGAGGAATCTTTGATCATTGGTGCTGGTTCTCTCATTCCCCAATTGCTCAATCCTGGTTGCATCATCATTTGTTTCTAAAGATGAACACCTGGGGGAACAAATTGTAATATGGGCTGGAGCAGTTGAGGTAGTCTGGAAAGGAATTCCACAGGAATTCCTCAGGTTGGTCATTGTAATAGGGATTGTGGAGTCTGAAGAACCAAATTGCCTGTTGTTGTCTGTAGTTATAGGCATTGGCATAGAAGCGGAGGAGAGCAATAGAAGTCAACTGACAAGTTGGTGGTGGAAGAGAGCTGAATCTAGCATAGGATTTGCCAGATCTTGTTCTCTTTTCCAAGCGTAGTATGCATGGAATGGTGAAATTAAGATTGTGCGAAGTGAAAACTCACTATTCCTTTTTCAAGGGAATAGGCCTTTCAACACAAAATGGAAGGTGGTGGTATGGAAGTATATACTAGTATGCAAATGCTACTTAAGACTATGAAAGAGATTCTGTTATAGTAAAAGGGTATAGTACTCCTGGTCTGAATGGTTGTCAGGAGGTTCTGTGATGCCCCACTAAGTGGTAGACACCCTAGCACTGCTCACTGAGGCAATATATGGCCCAGCACTGCAGCTGAACCAGAAAGAACTGAGACCTAGATACAATACAATGCTCTCTTGAGCAAGGAGGGAGGGGAGTGATGATTTGAGATGTATATGAATGGGATGGTGTGAGGTCACTGGAGGTAGAGCTTTATACAATTGTGAGGCACATGCTAAGACAGCAAGGTCACAACTGGAGGAGGAGGGGGATTGGTGAAGAATGAGACAATACACCTTAAGAGTAGTCACACTGTGTAGCGGATATCTCAGATGTATAAAGCTGAAGAACTATCTACTACATGAGATTCCTTATATACTATAGGGATTGGCGCACAGACCAAGCACTGTCACTGTAGGGCAGGCATATGTAAATAAGATGCACAGCATCTGTGAGAAGTATCAGTAAGCAATGCACAGCATTGCACTGCATCAGTAAGCATCTATGGGAAATGTAGTCATAAGTGTACAGTAAGTGGCCCAATGACTAAATGAATATGAGTCATAGATAATCGTGATAAGATCTACTAATGATCTGATAAGATGAGATAAGATATCTCTAGTAGATCTTGAGCGATAAGGATGAAAGAAATCATAGAATGAAGAGAAAAATAAGTACATCCTGGCAGGTATCAATGAGATAGTTATAAGAATGATGGCTCCAATGACTATACAAGGATCCAGGGTGATGAGTATAGGATGTCTTGGCAATGCTTAGTGACTTAGAGATCTTAGTGTGAGCGCAGGATATGGGAGACAAGCATTATGATGTGGAATGTAAGCACAAAAACATATGAGGTGGCTAACAGCCAGATTGTCAGTGGCAGGTGCATCCTGCAGCAGGGTATAAAGATGTCACAAATGCAGTAAGGCAGTGTGAAATGGTTCAAATGTGCTGCAGGGAAGAGATGAGATTATGTAAAGCATAGGATGGGGAGTGTACTCACTCAGACAGAGAGGTAAGATGTCTGAGGAGCTAGTAGCATAGAGTACCCATCTTATATAGTAGAGTGAAGGTAGAGTTGTAGTGGAGAATGTAAGTAGAATACAATGACTACCTATCATGGAGGGACATGCGTCATCCCAGAGAAGGGTGTGGTGTGTGAGTTCCCTGACATAAGCTTAGTAGTCCGAGGAGATAGGTGTAGTATGTTATACATATAGTGTAGGAGAAGCCAAACAAATGTTGTAATAGATGTACAGTGATTTCAACACTTAGACTTAGTTCTTAGAGTTTATGAGGTGAGTTTAGATCAAGTGCAATATAAGAGAATCCCTAGATTGTGAAGTTGACAAGACTGGGGTTTAAGACCACCAGGCTTTCAACTACTTATACTAGTGACTATGAATATGCCTATAGTAAACTAAGTAACTTAGCCACAAGCATGAGATGAACAAGAGATAAATGAAATATGATGAGTCCTTGCTAATTGTATAGTGATAGTCCTTTACCAAGTAAATGTTATAATAAATAAAAGAAATAGAAAAAGGAATAAGATGCCTTATAGTACTTGGCATAAAACTCACAGCTTAGTATGTAAATACTATAGTACTATAAAGGAAAAGAGATAGAGTCCTTACTAATTAGAGTGGAGCTAAGCTCACAGCTGTAGTAAAACTACACTCTAATAGTAAGTATGATAAAAGAAAAAGAAAGAAAAAGCAAATAAGTCCATTACAAGGTGCCAAAGCAAGTGCCTCATAACAGTGCCTGGTTGCTCATGCAGACATGCTCATTGACTCATTCCACCTGGGCATGCTGGGGCTAGGGCTGTCAGAAGGATGGTTTTTCTTTGCAGTGGTGGCTGTTAGTTTCATTGAAGACCAGGAACTCAGTAACCCAATAGAATAGCTACAAAAGTTAGCTCATGCATCAAGCCAGACTTTCCCAAGCTCCATGAACCTCTTGATGTGCTGTATCTCATGGCACACCATGCAACTTTCCCTCAAATCAAAGAATGAAAATGCACTCAAATACATGCTGGGGAAATCTTCTTTGTGTATGCACAGGTATGGGCAGGCAACTAAGATGGTTATTATTAATAAAAATGTATCCCCAGAAGGGAAGGAGGCAGACAGCATGCCTGCAGCAACAGAGGTAAGATGTGAACATGGTAAGGGTGACACAGAGTGGTAGTGTCAGGCTTCATTATTTGGAGCGTTTAGTCTTTTATTTCTTTTCATTTCTTTTATGTTTTCCTTTGATTAGATTAGATATGATCATCTTATCTCTTCATCTTATCTGATCATATCTAATCCTTATCTACTTACATTCCTTTGGTCTAGACTATGAGGTCATACCATGAGGTAGTGGCATGGTACCATACCTACTGCGGGTTGTACTGTAGTGGTCTGCCCTAGAGTAGCTGCGCTGGTCCGTGCGCGTTACCTTAGAGTATATAGATAGCTGTAGTATAATGAATATACTCCAGCTAGTTATGGCTGGATTTCCTCTTCTATTGAGTGATCTTTAGTTGAGTGCACCCAGTCTCCCGCCTTTAGGAATATATGCAGACTCTGGTCTCATAGGTAGAGAGTCAGACCAGTGGTAAGATGTCTGAGGAGGTTGTGAAGTAATAGTCCCATCTTATATATTAGAGGTAAGTAAGGTTTAGACAGAGTGTAAGTGTGTAAGTACAAGGACTGCCATATGTAGGAGGACACACATTGTCCAGAATGTTGTGTGGGGTGAGAATGTGTGTGGACAAAGTAGCAGTCTGAGGAGTTGGAGGAAGTGTCATGTGTACATGTGGTGAAGTAAAGAGTATGTATTGAGTATGTAGAGTATGTGTGTGCAGGAGAGAGGAAGCCAAACGAAGAGTATACAGTACACACAGAGATTTCAACACTTTGCTCTTTAATCTCTCTTATCTGCTCAATTGTAAAAGTCTGTGTACTTTGCTTTGCCCAGATTTCTGTCAGTTTTTTATGACCTTGATGATGCTAGACACACTATTACATACTATGGATGCCTATCTCCCTCTTCATCCTCTTCTCTTTATGGTTCAAGCTCCTGCCTAAATCTATGCCACCCTTACTAGATAAATTCCTCTATCTTTGTCTATTCACCTCAGCACTTTATTCATTTGCTGAGTCATCTTTCCTTTTGCATACACACACTCTCTCTCTATCTGCTCAGCATACACTTGCTCTCTCCCTCTATCTGCTCAGATGTGGCCTTGGGGCCCTCTTTCCTTCCTCTGTTGGGCAATAGCCCTCTGCACTGTGCATGCAGGTTTGGACAGACAACAATAAGCAATAGGATTGATAGGAAGAGGCTAAGTATGTCCCCAAACAGGGAGAGAGCAGCAAGCATGTCTGCAGTGATGAGAGTAAGTATGGACACAGCAAGTGCCATACACAGTAAGAGTAATAGAGAGCTGCAGGAGTGGGTAAGAATAAGAATAGGATAGGGTGGAGTGAACTTACTCAGACACACAAAGGTAAGACATCTGAGAAAGTAGTGTAGTGAAATGCTGATCTTATATAGTGTTTGTGGGTAGAGTTGAAGTGGAGTATAAGTGAGGATAATACAACAACTACCATAGATGGAGGGACACATGTCATCCAGGAGTAGGGAGTGGGGTGCACTCAGACATGCAGGTGGGTGTAAGTCTGAGGAAGTGGAGGAGAGAGAGTTATGTGTAATATATATGTAAGGAAAATGTACAGCAAGTGGGTGGAGTAGAAGCTGAACAAATATGTAAGTAGTATGCACAGAGAAAAGAAACTCAACATGCACTGTCATCACCTGTTTTGCAGTCAATGCCTATCTATATTATATTATGGTATTTGCTCCCTTCACTGCTCTGTGCCCATTTCCTCAATTTCCACTCACAATTTTGCTACTTTCACTCCATCATTATCATCCCCAACACCAGAGATGGCCCTGTTCAACTTATTCATTCTTCATTGCAAAGATTTCTGACCAATCAATATGTAATGTTGATGCACATACTGAGCTTGCTAAACACTGCCTTGAAGTCCTAAAGCTCTTTCCAAGTGAAGGAATCATTCAGGATAATTCAGTATTGTATGAACAGCTCACTGAGCAATATTCCCATAACCCCCATTTACCATACACATGTTAGCATTGGGCATCTTACTGTGAGGCGCACGCTAAGACAGCGAGGTCACAACTGAAGAGGGAAGAGGATTGGCAAGGGACAAGACAATACACCTTAGAAGTGTCACTCTGTAAAGCGGATATCTCAGATGTATAAAGCTAAAGAACTAACTACTACATAAGAGTCTTTATATACTACAGGGATCGGCGCACAGACCATGTGCTGTCACTGTAGGGCAGGCATATGTAAATGAGATGTGCAGCATCTGTGAGAAGTATCAATAAGCAATGCGCAGCATTGCACTGCATCAGTAAGCATCTGTGGGAAATGTAGTCATAGTTGTACAGTAAGCGGCCTGATGACTAAATAGGTATGTGTCATAGATAATCGCGATAAGATCTACTAATGATCTGATAAGATGAGATAAGATATCTCATGTAGATCTTGAGTGATAAGGATGAAAGAAATCGTAAAATGAAAAGAAAAATAAGTACGTTCTGACACTTACCTGGTGAACAGCACTGTTGGTAATGAGATACTGTTGCTCCTCTCACTCCTTGTGTCAGGATTCATTTTTCTTTTACCTTTACTTACTACACACATCTTACACAGACTTTCTACTTTACAGGTCACACCCTGTAACAATGGTGTTACACTGTTTGTACCTTACTAAGAGGGCGTAACCCCTTTCAAAGGCTCAGTATATTTCATATGTCTTTCTATCAGTTTCTATGATGTTCTATCATTGTACTATAACTACACCTACAGTATCATTCTATTCCAACATCCTGACCTCTTTTGTTATCCCTTGTCCTATTTGTCTACTGCATTGCTGATGAGCTCCCATGAAGTTGGTGTTGAACACTATGTGTGTACTACTATACTACTCTGTTCAGCTTGCTTCCCATTTCCTATACATGTACTCCTTACATACTATATGTATACATGACACCACTTATACCTCCGAGTATACTCACACTCCACTCATCACTCCAGATGACACACATCCCCTCTATCTATCGTAACTGTTGTATTCTGCAATATACTCTCTGCTACAACCTTACCACCAACATACTATATAGGATGGACACTATACAATACAAACTCCTCAGATGTCTCTCTTATCCATCTGAGTGAGTAACACCACTTCCACACCATCCTCATAACCTCACTATTCCTGCAGTGTACTTTAACCACATTGCTCCACCTACTGCATCTGCAACTACCTATACTCTGCTGCAGCTATGTGACTGCCTGCCACCCTAGCCCTATTTGGCTTCTCTTATCTATTATCACTTGCCTATGCCATTGCTGCCATTGTCTTCCATAGCCTGCACGTACAGTTGGGGCTTGTCACTGTGAGGGCAAATGAGAAGTGAGTGGAGATGAATGAGAAGAGAGTTAGAGCAGCCAGTAGACTGGTGCTCAGAATCACATGTAAGTGGAAAAGAGAGAACATCAGAAGTGTTATTGTCACAGATACAAGATGACTGGTACTTATGTTGAATCTGTTCTTAGCACTATCTCTCCCTCCAGCACCTGTGGCCCATACTTTATTAGGCATCTGGTCTGTGCATGCCTTCAGCATGTATAACAGCAGTATATAGTGTTTTGTGAGCATACCACACCACATTTCATTTGGCCTCACTCCATGGACATACTATTTACATACTTGTTACATACATCAGCACACCTCACCTTCTTCTCCTCAGACCTTACCTCCACCTACATGTCCAAGTACCCACACATGCTCCAGGATGACACATGTCCCCTCTCACTATGGTAGTTGTTGTATTCTCTTACTTACACTCCACTCCAACTCTACCCACATTTAATATATAAGTTGGGCATTATACATACAAACTCCTCACATGTCTTGCACATTGTCTGAGTGAGTACTACCTACTTCTCATCACTCAACCTTCTCATCACAACCCTGCAGCATACTCTTACCATATTGCTTTGCCATCTTGTGTTGGCAACTACTTACATCACTGCAGATAATGTCTGCTATACTATCCTTCACTGGGATTATTCACTTGCTGCTTATACTCAATAACATCTTTGTCCTTGCCTGCCCAAACCTGTGTGTACATATAGTGGTTGTAATAAGATAAGCATACTTCTCACTCTTTTCTTTTTATTGAGTGTCTTTACTCTGCTCCCCACTCTTCTCATCCCTCTTTTGTGGTTCTCCAATGGAGACCATTCTTATTATCATCATCATGGGATACTCTGTAGCTCTCTTCCTCCTCACTATGACATGCTTTCTATACATGCCCTCCACCTCTGACCACACTCCTGCATGAGCCATTTTTCTGTCACCTTTGCCCTGCACTCTTGCCTGCCACATTTTGACAACCTATCTACTTAAGAATGGGAGGTCAGTTGGTAAGCAGTACCACATTAGGGAAAAACAGACTGTAGAGAGGCCAACATATGGTTTTTTCATGTCCAAAGTGCCACCACAAAGACCATCCTCCCCTGGTGTGGTGCACCATGCACAGCAGCATGGCACATGCATGGCAGTATAGCACAAAATTCCCACATGTGCATGGCAGTTCCACAGTGTGCACCTGCATCACTGCTGTGTCAACAGTGTGTGGCCCCCTACCCACCCATGCTGCTGCTATATGAACAGCACACAGCCACTACCACCCCACCCACACTGCTGCTGTACTAGCACAGTGCAGCAGCTTGCTTGCTCACCACCTGTGTCCACTCAAGATGACACAGGCAATTGGTACATCTCTCCTCCTATTCCCACCCACATGCCCATATTGCCACTGTGTCAACAGTGCATGGCCTCTTACCTGTCTGTTGTCAGGATCGTCAAGCCTATGGTGGACATCCATAGCATGAGACCACTGACTCCCAATGTATCCCTGCCTCCCATTAGGAAGGCTTACTGGGAGCTGCCCTGGATCTAAGCCCAAGGGATGAGGAGACTCAGACTAAGAAGAGGGGATGGAACCAGCTGTGACAAGCTGGGGTCTATTTGTCTAGCTACCTAACTACTTATAGTACTGGAATGTGCACACAGACCAGGCACAGTACCTAAGGGCAGGTCATACAGTAACTAGAGTGCAGCAAGTGTGAGACTACTGCTGACAGATGCACCACATCTGTGAGAACCATCTCCAAGATGACTGTAATGACAGTAAGTAAGATATCTAATCAGATGAAGATAAGATAAATATCTTATCTAATCAGATGATCTAAAGATAAAAGAAAGAAAAGAATAAAATAACAGCAGGGAATAAAGTCAGTGGTAGGAGTCTGACATCTGTGCAGCCACTGTACAAACAGTGCATGGCCCCCTACCCACCTGTGCCACCACTATACAAGCAGTGTGCAGCCACTACCACCCTGCCCACATTGCTGTTGTATCAGCATGGCACAGCCACCACCTGCCCACCCACACCACCACTGTGCCAATACAGTGCAGCCACCACCTCTTCACCCACACTGCCACTGTACCAGCATAGCATGGCAGCTTGGTGGCTCACCACCCACATCCACTCAAGATGACATGGGTGATAGGTATGTCCCTCCTCCTTCCCTTTCCTTCTCCCTCTCACTATCCAATGTCTGAGGCACACTGTGCCCACCCATGTGCCCACATCATTGCTGTGTCAACAGCACATGGCCACTACCACTCTACCCACTCTGCCATTGTATTAGCACAGTGCAGCCACCACCTGCCCACTCACACTACCACTGTACCAGCACAATGTGGCAACTTGCCCACCCACCCCACCCATGTCCACTCAAGATGATGTGGATGATTGGTACATCCCTTCCCCTGTGCCCACCCATGCACTGCCACTGTGTCAATGGCATGTGGCCCCCTACCTGCCCATTCCACCACCATACTAACAGTGCAGCCACCACCTCCTCACCCATGCCACTGCTGCACAGTGCACTGCACATTCCTCCTGTGCACACTGGCAGATGAACATCATGCCCTCTTTCCTTTCATTCATTCATCCTCAACTCATAGGAACCCTCAACTTCCCTTCAACATCATAGGTATGTGTTCTGTCAACAGAACTATCAATTATATTCAACTTTGTGCCTATTGTTCATACACTTCTGTTTACATCTATCATTGTTTCCTTTTATTCTCTGTTGCTATATATATCTACAACTGTAATTAGTTGATAATTCAATGCAGCAGGTATTTACTCTATCTTGATGTTTTGCAAACCCCTTGGTGGATTCTGTTCATACCAACCCTTTACACAATAACATGTTGGGCAGGATGTTCAGGCTATGTTTTTCTGTATTGAATCATACCACTGTACCCATGAGTATCATTGTGCCTGCAAGTAGGCTGGGTACTTTGGCTCTACAATCATGTTGGTCTTTCTTCTATTTTTATCCATCTACACTTAAATGCTTTGGCAGTATTTTCTCTTTTACTTTCCTTACACACAGGTCCAGTGTTCCTGGGCTGATGAACAGGGACATGTATGAGTACTGATCATTGTCAGTACAGTGCACCTGCACAGGCTTTGCCAATGGGTATGCCTGGGTATAGGTATGGGTATGTCTATTGGTTTTCCAGTCTACAATAGTAACCATATAGTTGATCTTTCTGTTTTGCTTTGTAGTTTTCACAGTTTAGGAGGTGTTTTTTTCTGCCCTTCCATCTATTTGTAATCTACAATACTACTTCATACCATCATTGCTATATGTATGGGTTTCCATGGGTGATAGCTACTGATGATCAATAGGGATGGGGACAGGACAGGGACATTGGTGAGGAATGTTGCAATGCAATAGGTCTTTAGTTTATAGCTGGAGAGATAATTGGAACTGGTCTGTAAGTTTGGGTTGGTCTGTAAATTGGACTTGATCTGTAGATAGATAGAGTACTATTTTCTGTTGCAACAAGTTATGTATACTTTCACAGATGATGTCTTATAACTTGATGTTGCAATGCAATAGGTTTTTACACTAGTATTAAGTGTTGGAGTTAAGGTCAAATGCCCAACCCTGTATATGTGCTATTACACTTCATAACAGAGCTACAATACAAGGCCTGGTAGCTCAGTGGTTAGAGCACCCACCTGGAGTAAGGGAGGTCCTTGGTTTGAACCCAAGCCAAGTCCCTATTTTGGCAATTGCACTTTCTAACACTAAGGAGCTATGTGCACAGACCATCTTGTAAGTAGTGGCTGGGAGTGTGTCACAGTATCTATATTAGAATGGGACTATGATTGGTAAGCAGTCCCACATTAGGGAAAAACAGCATGTGAGGAGGTTGACACATGGTTGAGGTATTGGCACTACAAAAAGTTGTCCCCTGGTGTGGCATGCCACACATGGCAGCACCACACACATGTGGCAATGCAGCATGCACATGGCAGTGTGGTGCAGCATGCCAGCATGGTGCATGTCCTGGCTTTTTTCCAACCACTCTACACACCACCTCCTGCCATCCAATCCTCTCCATTACCTACCCATCCCACCCACACAGATCAAGTACAATGGTAAGGGTGGAAAGATGCATCTGCATCTGTTTGGGTGTGTCCTTTTTCTTGAACTCCCTTCTGCTTACTGACATCTGCATGCCCATGCCAATGTGTCAACAGTGCATGGGCCCCTACCTGCCCCCTGTGCTGCCACTGTACCAGGACCCTGTGCCCACATGCACACCTGAGCCACCATACCAGCACAGTGCAGCAAGGTGCCTGCCTGCCCTGCCCATGTCCACTCAAGATGACATGGGAAATTGGTGTGTCTCTTCTTCCCTGCCCACACACTCACTGCTGTTGTGTCAATAGCACATGGCCCCTTACTTGCCCACCCACATGTGCCCCACACTGCACCGGCACAGCACCACCACTTGCTGGCTCACTACCCATGTCCACTCAAGATGATGCAGGTGATTGGTACATCCCTTCTCCTGTGCCCACCCTCATGCCCACATTGCTGCTGTGTCAACAGTGCATGGCTGTCTACCTGCCTGCATGGCTGCTGTACAAACAGTGTGTGGCCACCACCTGCCCACACATGCTGCTGCTGTGCCAATACAGCACAGCCACCACCTCCTCACCTGATATCCTTAATTACACCAACAAACCCAATGGGTTATTCACACCTCCCCAGCCATTGGTAATTTACTCAAAGCTTCCCCAGATCCCCAATAAAATGTTTCATGCAGAGGCACACTTACCACTCCACAGATGCCATCACCATGTGTGACCTTGGCATAATGACGGCACTGATGAGCATCACATGCATGTAACACCAAAAAACAACAATTGAAATATCTGTAAATTTATTGTATGCAACAACTATCAGCAACATCAGGTGAACACAGTGACATTAACGTGCTGCATGCAACAATCATCTGCAGTCACATCAATCACGCATTTGATTAGGCATCAGACTACAGGACTGGGTTCAGCCGATGAGGAGCAGGATTGATAGGATGAATAGGCCGAGACATGGTCCATGGAGTCACAAGTCATGCAGTCAGCATTGATGTGATCAGTGCTTTTCCTTTTTTGCTCACCCATAATAGTATGATCCTTTATTCATTTGCATCCAGGCCCTACTACATTCCAAATATCCCTATGATCGACCCTACATTGTAAATTTTCTGTTTTGTTTTGTTGTGCTCCAGTCTTGGAGCTAGACTTGTATTTAGATGGTGCATTGTCAGTGAGAAAGAACAGATTTCTCCTGCCCATGATTTGTTTTCCCCTCTCCCATCTGAGTCACAAGGTGAAAGTGTGCACCACATAAGTTGTGTTATCAATTTCACTGAGTGTCTATCACATTCTCCATCATGTTCTCTATTGTGTTGCATTCTCCATTGCATCACATTCTCTGTCACATTCTCTATTGCATTCTCCATTGTGTCATGTTGCATTTTGGGTCTCTATCATTGCCATTGTCATGCCATGTTTCCATCATATCTCTGTATTGTCGCCCAGTCATGTTGCGTTATAGCATTTCTCACCCTAATGTACTAACTCTCTTTCTATTGGTGTCTAGGGGATCTTATGACTTGCACCCTTCAGCATATACTGTGGTTGTGACTGTAGATTCCTCTCTTATACACACACAGTACACATCATATTGGAGCCCACTGTGAGGGGCTGCAAGTCAAGATTATGTCTAGACACCACTACAACCTTCATTCACAAAGATGTACTAGCTCACTGACAATTGAAGTGCTCCAAGATGAACTCAAACAATTCATCAGCCCATTGCAGTATTCACCACCTTCCACACCTTCCCCACTCACAGAAGAAGAGTTAATCCTAACCCCACATGCTTCATCTCCTGTAGACTCATCATTCTTCTTGGCACCCAGCACTTTATCATCACCTTTGATCTCAACTATCACCCCAACCCCATCTCACCAAACCAATCACCCATCTAACTCACATACCCCCCCATATCACACCAATGGCAACTCAGTACACAATGCCTGCATGAGGTGACAGAACCACACCAAAATTCAACCTGAAGCACCCTTGCAACCTCTGACAATATTTTGAAGATCTCAAATTCCACTTTGATCTCATGCAAATTCAAGATAATCAAACACATAAAATTCATGTGCAATGCTATGTCAATGTAGACATCCAAGACCTCTGGGTGATACTGCCAACATATAAAGATACCACCAAAACATATGAAGACTTCAAAGCAGAGATCTACAAACAATACTCTGGGTCTGAAGTCACTTGGAAGTGGACCCATGTGGATTTATCATTCCTCATACAAGAACATAGACTCTTGGGTATGCAGTCACTAGGTGACTTTGTGGACTACCACTGCCAGTTCGTAGTCATCATGGGTTTCCTGCAGAGCACCCAGTGACTCTCAGAATATGAGCAGGGTAACCACTATGCTGAAGGCTTCCCACCTGGTCTGTGGGAACGCATTGCTCTATGTTTACAGATAGTCCTACCACAACATGATCACGAAAATTTGTATCTGCTCAAGGACATAAAGACAGCAGTGTGCTATGTGCTTCATGACACAACATTGGCAATCCATGCAACAGGCCCAATGCCATCTGCAACTACTTCTACTACTTCACCACCCACTACTAACATTAAAATAGAACTGCCCAGAGTACCAGATATGGACACTTGGGCTCAGGCAATCACCAGAGCACTCAAATCCCAATGTGTGACATGTCCACAACAACAAGGGACTGCACCACCATGCAAAAATGGTAATGCATGCAATTTCTGTGGCAAGATGAATCACTATATTTGTGAATGCTTGGTCATCAATGACTACATTGTGCAGGGTAAAATTAGCCATAATGCTGATGGAAAGGTTGTTCTACCGACAGGAATCTTTGTGCCTAGGGGCATCACTGGAAGATGGTTGCACAACTGTGTCAATGAGTGGCACTGCCAAAATCCAGGAAATGTTGATGTGCACTGTGGGTGTTTATGAGAGCAATCTATAATCACAACCACAGTATAGGCTGAAGGGTGCAAGTCATAAGATCCCCTAGACACCAATAGAAAGAGAGTTAGTAGATTAGGGCAAGAGATGTGGTAGTGCAATGTGACTGGGTGACAATACAGAGATATGACAGAAACATGGCACAACAATGGCAATGATGGAGACCTGAAACACTACACAACACAATGGAGAATGCAACGCAATAGAGAACATGACAGAGAACATGACAGAGAACACAATAGACACTCAGTGAAATTGATAACATGACTTACGTGGTGTGCACTTTCACTCTGAGACTCAGATGGGAGAGGGGAAAACAAATTGTGGGTGGGGAAAATCTGGTCTTTTTCTGATAGATGATGTGCTATCTAAAAACAAGTCTAGCTCCAAGGCTGGAGCACAACAAAACACAACAGAAAATTTACAGTGCAGGGTCGATCATAAAGTGAAGTGGAGTCTGGGTGCTATATGGATGAGCAAAATAGGAAAGGTGTCGATCACACCAATTGCTGACTTCACAACTCATGACTCTGTGGACCACATCTTGGCCTGTACAGCTCATCAATCCTGCCCCTCATCAGCCAACCCCAGTCCTATAGTCTGATGCCTAAACAAATGTGCAATTGATGCAGCTATGACTGATTGTCACATGCAGCACATTTATATCACTGTGCTCACCTGGCTGATTGTTGCATGCTGCATGTTTGCATTGCTGTGTTCACCTGATGTCACTGATGGTCATTTTCTGGCTTTATGTGTGCATGATGTTCATCAATGTCAGCACCAGTCACATGATGCTAAATGTGCAGGCAATGAATGGCTGCAATTTCAATAACAAGGGTGCCAGTTCATATCAGCTGTTGAAGGATGAGCACATCGCAAATCTCAAATGCAAGTTGTATAACTTGTGTTGCACACAGGTACCCTTCCAGCCTACCATCAGGACATGAAGGCAGCACACAGAAGAGAATTATGCATCAGGCAACAACTCTTGTGATGCACCTGAGGTACCTCTGCCTCATCAATCTAACTCATGCATGCCACAGGCAACTTGGGAGTTGATGCCTCCTCAGGCTGAGACTACTCAGTTGGAAACCCAAAATGACAATGGTCTGCCTATTCACCATTTTGCCCAGGCTTGAGATGCAACCATTCCTGCACCTGTGTCCTCAATCCTGCACCATCATGCATCACACCTATACAGAGAAGACCTGACAATGGATACTGTGCAGATCTGCTGATTCACGACAAAGCCCATGCAGCAGAAGTATTCCAACACACTATAGAAATGCTGATCACTATCACCCATCATCAGCTTTACTCCATTGCCCCAGAAGTCTGCTACCAAGCTCAGGAAGTGATGATGGCAAAGAAAGTTCCCATCAACCCTGTTCCCACAGCTGTGGCAAACTATGTGGAGGAGGATGATGATGATGAAAACAACATCATCGATAGCTATGCTCAGACCATCTCCAATGAAAAGGTTTGTCACCTAGTGCATGATATGCCATGCAAATTCAAAGAAGCAGTTGCATCTAGTCGGCACAGCAAGCCAATCATCATCCCTGACCCATATGAAGCATACCTTTGTAAGTTGCCACCTGGCCAGCTGCCAGACTCGCTCATGGTTGCAAAAGAGCCAGCATCGCTGCATTCCATATTGCTGCTGGTCAACAACAATCAACAAATTGAAAGCATAATTGATCTGGGGTGCCAAGTAATCATAATGTCAGAAGAGGTTTGCCATTCACTTGGACTAATTTATGACCTGAGTGTGGTCCTAAATATGCAGTTGGTGAACAGTGAAGTTGACAGGTCGCTTGGCCTCACCTGTAATGTGCCATTTTTATTTAAAGACATCACACTATATCTGCAGGTCCATGTCATCAGAAGTCCTGCATACAACATCTTACTCAGGTGACCATTCGACATATTAACACAAAGTGTCATTTGCAACTTTGGTAATGAGGATCAGATGATCACAATCCATGATCCTAACATGGGGTCATCAGTGACTGTGCCTACACTGTTGCATGGGTCCCGTTGATTCCAGCTTTGCCAAAAAGAAGTATTGGGTTTTTGCAATTCAAGGATCTGACTGCACATTGGGGAGATTGCAAAAATAATGACACATTTATTTGCACCAATTCCATTCCCATTTTTCACCTTTACACTGCAAATCCCACTCCATCTACACTTCCAGTTTCCAATTCTCTTGATTCTTCAGACTCCACTGATGCCATGTGTTAGCAATTGGTATGCACATGTATATTTTCATTTGGCTCTACCTACATTACCCACACATGTACTACTTATTACATATACATACATTTACATCTTCTACCCCTCAGACTACCTGCATCCCAAGGGTGCTCACACCCCACTCCACACTCCAGGACAATGCACATCCCTCCTCTTTATAGTAGTTGTTGTACTTCACTTACACACTCCACCCTAACTCTACTACACATTCACTGTATAAGATAGGTACTCTATGCTACTAACTCCTCAGATGCCTTACTTTCATGTCTGACCTCTCCCACTATCATGGTATGGCACCTACTGTGCCCATACCTTCTTACCTTGCTGCAGGACTATTGCCTGTTCTTCCCTCAATCAGGGATATGCTGTCTATCATCACAACAATCATATTGGTCTTCATTGCCTGCTCATGCCTGCGTGAACACCATGTACAGGAAGAGAAAGTACAAGCTGGTAGTGAAGAAAGTACACCTGGTTATGGCTGATTTCCTGTCACACTTTTGTATTATTCACAATATATGTGGCAACCCACTCACATTGATTCCTATACTTTTACACAATCCTCCACCATTTATTCCAGTTGGACACTATACTAATGAATGAAGAGATATCATAGACAGAGCACACAAGGGCAACTTCCTTTGGCCTGCCAAGCATGATCTCATGCATCACTTTATGTGCCTACAGCACTTGGGTTTTGCCTGGGACAACTCTGAGTGAGGGCATTTCTGGGAAGACTTCTTCCTGCCCATCAAAATCCCCATCATAGAACACAAACCTTGGGTACAGCACAACATTCCCATTCTGCCAGGTATCTATGATGATGTATGTTGCCTTATTACCAAAAAGATCACAGCTGTTAGCACAGGGTTTCTGCTCTTTGCCCCAGCACCCATGCCCCACACTTACTTTACATAAGCTTGGTCTGTGCACCACTCTGCCTGTACTTAAAGGCATCTGTAGGGACATTGATTGCCCAGTTGAGTACTTACTCTCCCTCCCAGTCATGGACTACTTACTCACTCTTTACTACTTTTATTTCACATCCATGCTGGTCTTGCTGCTTCTGCTTGGGCTTCTGCCCAGTTTGTACCCATGTGCTCACACCAACTCCCTCTCGACTCCTTGAATGGAGTGCCCCAGCCTAAGGAGACCACCATGCTGATCCTTGTGCATCAACAACAGCTGGTGTCTATGAGCCATCCAACTTGTTGTACCAATCTCACTGGTTTTGTGTCATCAAAAAGGACAGTACCAGTCTTTGGATTGTGCAGTCTTGAGCTGCTCAATGTGGCAACAATCCAACACTATGGCATACCCCCATTTACAGACCTTCTCGCTGAACAATTCACAGGTCACATTTGTGGCATGACATTAGACCTATATGTTGGCTACAACAAGTGATTGCTAGTGGAATTGTCACAAGATCTAACTACACTCCAGTCACCATTTGGCACATTGTGTCTTGTCACCCTTCTGATGGGGTGGATGAATTCCATTCCTATCTTTCATGAAGATGTTACTCATATTCTACAATCTGAAATTCCACATGTCACAGTACCATTTATTGATGACATACCAGTGAAAGGTCCTGACACCAATTACCATGACACCAATGGCAAATATGAAACAATTCCCCAGAATCCTGGCATCAGACACTTCATTTAGGAACATTTCCAGAATCTTAACCACGTAGTCCAGTGAATGAAGTATGCTGTGGGCACATTCTCAGGACACAAGATGGTGCTCTGCACACTGGACTTCAACATTGTGGGACACTGCTGTACTCCAGAAGGTCATATTCCTGAGGAATCACATGTCATGAAAATATCCAATTGGGGTCCTTGTCACAACCTCTCAGATGTTTGTGTGTTCCTTGGTGCTGTTGGTGTGCTTTGTATCTTTATTCACAATTTTGCACATCACACTCACACTCTCACCATGCTCACTCATAAACTCCAACCCTTCATCTTCGGTCCAGAGCAGTTAGCAGTGCAGGAAGATCTCAAACAAGCCATTCTTTCATCTCCTGCACTGAGACCCATTGACTATCATTCACCCATGCCGGTTATCCTTTCTGTTGACACCTCATATCACAGTTGGCTTCATCCTCAGCCAAGAAGATTTGGAAAACAATGGGTGATGCTATTTCATGCATTTTGGCTCAATAATACTTAACAATCAAAAGTCATGCTTTTCACAAGCAAAACTCAAGATCTACAGCTTATTCCACACCCTGCACACCTTGAAGCTCTACCTCATAGGCATTTGAAACCTCTTCATCAAAGTTGATGCCCAGTATATAAAAGGCATGCTAACCAATCCAGATCTTGTGCCTTCTGTGAGTATCAATAAGTGGATTATCAGCATCCTTGCATTTCACTTCATGCTAGTGCACGTACCTGGGGCAGTCCACAGTCCAGATGGACTATTGTGATGACCCTCACAGCCCAGTGATCAGCCAGAGGACAATGATGAAGAAGAATTTGATGATTGGATTGACTGCTTTTACAGCTTCATACATATTATCAACCCACCATTTCCATGTCTCCACACTACTCCTCAATTCCTCACTGTGTTAGCTAACAGTATACCAGAACCACCAACAGAGGGTGAGACAGTATTGCAATCAAATAACAAAAATGTGCCTGTGGAATTGATTCCATGAAATGCTGCAGTGCTGTGACAAGATGAGCAACTTCTCACTGTTCATGCATGGCTGGACAACTTACAGCACCCCATCAATATCAATGATGCACAGTATGTGAGATTCATGCACTATTGTACTGAATTTTTCATGGTCACAGGATGGCTCTGGTAAAAAGACCTGCATGGCCAGCACAAAGCAGTCCTCTTCTATGAGGAGCAATTACCTATTCTGTGGTCTGCACACAATGATATTGGCCATTGGGGTATCTATGTGACACACATGTTAATTCACAAATGATTCTGGTGGCCTCAATTGCTGCAAGATGTTGCCTGGTTTGTGTGGACATGTCATATCTGTCAACTGTGGCAAATTAGGCACATCTTGCTGCCTCTGACAGTTGTGATGCCAGTGCCCTTATTCACCAAAATGTACATGGATTCCATGCACATGCCTCTGTTGGGCAGATATAAGTATATTATGCAAGGTTGTTGCTCACTCATGCATTACCCAGAGTTTCACATGCTGTGCTACAAGATGGCTAAATCCCTCAGCGACTGGATATTCAAAGATATTCTTTGTCACTGGGGAGTGCTGATGGACATTGTGTCAGACAATGGTGCATTGTATGTCAAAGTGCTCGATTATTTGGTGCAGTGGTATCATATTCAACATATTTGCATTTCTGGTTACAATTCACATGCCAATGGCATCATCAAGTGTCCACATTTGATGTACACCAGGCATTGTTCAAGGCTGTGGATGGCGACCAGTCTAAATGGTCTCAGGTTGCGTACTCAGTGTTTTGGGCTGACCACATTACAATTCATAGGTGCATGGGGTGTTCCCCTTATTTTGCAGTTACCAGCACTCATCCTATCCTACACTTTGATATCACCAAAGTAACATATCTCATCCTGCCACCTGATTCCATTCTATCCACTACCAACCTTATCTCTCAAAGAGTGATTGTGCTTCAGAAATGACAAGAGCATCTAACTGATCTACACTTGACAGTATTCGAAGTGAGATGGGAAGCTGCAGCCCAATTCAAATGTGAATTTGATGTGACTATCTGTGACTTCAACTTCCAGTGCGGTGCACTCATCCTTATCTGCCATACTGCTATAGAAAAAGCGTTAAACTACAAAATGTGCCCCTGCTACCTTGGACCCCTTATCGTGCTCTCACACAACAGAGGAGGCACATATATTGTCTGTGAACTCAATGGTTCAGTTCTTGACAGGCCTATAGTGGCATTTTGCATCATTCCCTATTTTGTGTGACAAGTGATCTCTCTGCCTCTGCTCAATAAACTTATTGATGTCATGACCAACCACCTCCATCAACTTGAGTCTTCTACACTCAACAATGTTGAAGAGAGCGATGCAGAGTGTGACTGATACCACACCCCTGTTGCTTTTCTTTTGCTTTCTTTATCCTCTTTAATGTTGCTTAATTGTTCTCATAACTTCTCTATTACTTTCACCATTTTCTCCTTTTCCATTGCAGGTTGTGAATATGTAAAATACAATACAGCATGCATGATGTGGTTGAACATTTATCTACTCCCTTCCCTTTCCCTTGCCCTTCGCACTACCCACTTTCTGCAGTGCCTTGCTGCACTCTGGACTCTGTCACCCTAGCATCTTGAGCCATGCATGCACTTCTTCAATTTCAGCCTCAACCACTAGCAGTGTCCAGTTGATTGTGAGCCACTGTCTCCACAAAGACAAGTGGCGCACCTGGTGCCACTGGAGCATATCCCAGTCAGAGACTGCTGCAATGTCACTGCTGCTGTCATAATTGGTGTGCCCAGGGGACGGACTGGGGAGGGTGAGGGCCATCGCAATGCTTACCTCTGGTGATGTGTGCATGGTGACTGCACACCCATGTGTAACAGCATGACTGGGTCCCACCTCATTGCTGCTGCCTGGCATGAAGAGGGGTGAGATGGCCTGCAGGCCTGTTACCATATGATTAGTGCTACCACACTGTGGAACTCCAAGAGTACTCACCAGTTCCTGCTGCCCACTGTGGCTGTACTGCACCTTTGCAGTGTGAGTGCAGGCTTGGGCAGGCAATGAGCAGTAAGGCAATATGATGATAAGCAGCATATCCCCAGATGGGGAGAGAACAGACAACAAGCCTGCAGCAGTGAGAGTAGTCATAGGCACAGTAGGTGCCATGACACAATAGTAAGAGATGTCAGACAACATATAAGATGTCTAAGGTGAAATGCTAACCTGCAGCAGTGAGAGTAGTCATGGGCACAGTAGGTGCCATGACGTGATAGTAAGAGATGCTGTAGGTGATGTGAGGAAAGGTAAGATGGGAGTGTTTTGGGTACTCACTCAGACAACATAAAAGACATCTGAGGAGTTAGTATTGTAGAGTGCCCAACTTATATAGTATAGTGAGGTAAAGTTGTAGCAGAGATGGTAAGGTAGAGTACAACAGTTACCATAGTGGGGAGGGACACACATTGTCCTGGACTAGGGAGTGGGGTGTGAAGTGCTTGGGTGTGTAGATAGTCCAAGGAGATGAGTGAGGGGAGTATATGTGTGTTTGTATGTAACACAGGATGGAAGAGAAGCCAAACAAAGTGGTAGTGTATGTACAGATGTTCAACATGCCCCCACATTTGGTGGAGCAATGTCAACAAGACCAAGGGCAGTGTGATGAGCTTCAAACACAACATGTGGCAGTGGTTTGGTGAGGGCATCAGCAACAATGGAGGCAGACAGCAGGCAGGAAAGGGAGATAATGCCATGCATGACACACTCGCAGATGTGGTGGTACTTAATGTCCATGTGTTTGGTGCCTTTGCCAATGACAGGGTTGTTGGTGAGGTTGATAGAGCCTTTGTTGTCCCCAAAGACTGGGAGAGGGAGTGGGAATGGTATGCAGTTCCTTGGTGAGGTGTCAGTACCACATGGCTTGCTCTGCTGCCTGTGACAGTGTGATGTATTCAGCCATGGTGGAGGACAGTGAGACAGTGCGCTGGCAAGACAACCATGTGATGGCACTGCCACACAGGAAGAAAACATGCACCCCCATTGAATGACAATCAGCTAGGGAAGATGCCCAGTCAGAATCCAAGTGTGCCATGACAGAGGTGCTGAGCATGCCATTGTAGGAGAGGCCCATCATACACATACCAGCCAAGTACCACAAAACATGTTTCATGGCAGTGACATGTTCAGGTGTGGGGTTGACAGCATACCTGGCAAGGGTGTTGATGGCATAGGTGATGTCAGGTCACGAAACGACTGCTGCATACATTAGGCTGCTGACTACCTGTTGGTACAGTGTGTGCGCAGATGCACTGGTGACACCTTGAAAGGGTACCAGAGTGAGCAAGGGAGGCAATGGCATGTGCACCAAGTTGCAGCGTGCAAGTCCAAAATGGCTGACAACACCCATAACATACCTGGACTGGCCCAGGGAGAGCATGCAATGCACATGATTGTGGGCTACCTCCAGTCCAAGGTAAGTAGAATTTTCACCGAGGTCCATCATGTTGAAGGCAGTGGCGAGGGCTTGCTCAAGTTCCAGAACCTCTGCTATGTCACTACCAATGATGGTGATGTCATCCATGTAAAGGATGAGGAATAGAAATGATGATTGTCTGCACCTAACATAGAGGCTGCTGATGAGCACCACATGCACATAATGCCAGAAAATGACAATCAGTGATATTAGGTGAACACAGCAACATTAACATGCCACATGTGACAATCATCTGCAGTTGCAGTAATTGCTCATTCGTGCAGGCATCAGAAAACAATACTGGGTTGGCCGACAAGGGATAGGATGAATAGGCCAAGGCATGGTCTAGACCCACCAATGGTCTAGACCCACCAAAGTAACCATGGAGGCATGAGTCATGAAGTCAGCATTTGGTGCAATTGGTGCTATTCCTCTTTTGCTCATCCACTATAGTATGATACTTTATTCGCTCACATCCAGACTCCACCTCATTTCAAATATCCCTATGATTGACCCTACACTGTAAAATTTCTGTTGTGTTTTGTTGTGCTCCAGTCTTGGAGCTAGGCTTGTATTTAGATAGTGCATTGTCCATCAAAAAAGGCAGATTTCCCCCACTTACAATTTCACTTCCCCTCCCCATCCAAATTACAAGTGAAAAAGCAAGCCCAAACCTTTCCTCTGCATGTCCACATTTGCAAGGAAATAGTGCGTTCTTTGTAGGTTGCATCTATTTTGTGTTGTCTTCACCATTGCATTGTGTCCAGTCGCATTCTCCATTGCGTTGCGTCCATTGCGTTCTCCATTGCATTGTGTTCTCTATCACGTCCTCCCTCAAGTTGTGTTCTCCATTGCATTGCGTCAATTCTCCATTTCATTGCATTCCCTTCTGTCACCCTAATCACATCATGTTATCACCCTTAACTACTAATACTCCTTTTTACTTGGTGTCTAGAAGATCTTATGACTTGCACCCTCCAGCATTGTTGTGGTTGTGGTTGATTACTCCCTTCAGCCCAGCACAGCACATATCACCACTGTCAGAGGTGATGCAAGAAAGACAGAGGGAGCCCAATGAGCTGTCCATCTTGATGTTCCATTGATGGGGGGCCTGTTTGAGGCCATATATTGATTTGTGGAGCCTGCACACTTTTTCTGTGAGCTCCATGAGCTCAAAACTGTCCAGCTGCTGCATGTATAGCTCTTCCTCAATACCACTGTTGAGGAAGGTGCTTTTGATGTCCATGGAGTGGATATACCAGTTGTGGGCAGCAGTGAGGGCAAACAGGAAGCAGAGAGACTCAAACCTGTTGAATCTGGAACTATCCATATGTACTACATCTTCGTTCGCCTTCCCTTCCTTTACATACACATGCACTATGTTCACCTATTACATACAAACATTCACTTACTTCTCCTCAGACAACCTATAAGTCTGAGCACTCTCACACCACCCACTTCTCCAGGACAACATGCGTCCCTCCACATACAGTAGTTGTTGTTCTTTACTTATGAACTCCACCTCAACACCACCACCACCTTGCTATATAAGATAAGCTCTCTACTACATACTTTCCTCAGATGTCTCACTACTATGTCTGAGTAAGTCTCTTCATGCCTACCCTATTCTTTACCCTTACACTCTCTGCAGCTCTCTACTTACCGTGTGTGGCACATGCTGTGTCCACATACACTCTACTGCTACAGTCTTTCTATCAATTCTCTCCCCACTTTGGGATATGCTGCTAGTCATCACATCAATCATACTTGTGTTCATTGCCTGCCCAAGCCTGTGCTCACAGAACCTAGTGACAGGAGAGAATACTTGGTTGTAGTTGACCCCAGGGACTTGTTTAAAACCTTTGGCCATGAGTCATGCATGAAACCTACCATTGTTTTTTAGCTTAAAGACCCATTTGTTGGGGATGGCTGTACAGCTGGGAGGTAAGTCAACAAGGGACCACATCCCCATACTGTTGAGCATGGCAAGTTCATGTTGACATGTGCTGTCCCAGTCTGTGGCATTGGGAGAGGCACATGCTTCATGCAGTGTAGTAGGGTCAGCAGTGGTGACTGCTGTGGTGAGAAGTGTGGACAAGGAGGGTCCTGCACCAGGTGTGCTGTACTCTTTGTTGCTTGACAAATCTCGCAGTATGTTGGTGAATGTGTGTGTGCCATAAGAGCTGTTGCTGTAGTGTGTGGGGCACTGTGTTATCCTTCCTGACCATCACAGTGGAGGAGTGGGTGTGATGGGCTCCATTTGGTCTGGAGTTCTGGTTGGAGATGATGGCAGTGGTGCTGGAGTCACTGGGCTTAGGACTGTGTATATTGGTTCTGTTTCACTTGAGAGTGCCATGCAACATGTGCAACCCCAACCAGTTTCTGTGTCATATCCAATGTGTGGGTTGGGACTGGAGGCACTACAGATGGTGGCATTACCAGTAGAGTGAGTCCCTGCATGTGTGGTGGAGATGCAGGTGTTGTAGGTGGAGCAGGAGGTATGGCTGATGTCAGGGCAACAGTGGTTGCAGTGGTGATAGGTATTGTGGGAGTGGCAGGGGCATCAGCTGGTGTGCATCCCAGTTCATTGTTGGAACTGGAGTCATCACTTTCACTGTTTGAGTCTGAGCTCAGTTGTGTGTTGTTTGTGGGCATGCAAGGCTGGAGAATTGAATCCAGAGGGGTTGGACCAGTGGGCAGTGGCTGCAGTCAAAGAGGAAAAGTTAGTTCGTCAAATACTATGTCATGTGAGATGACAATGTGGTGTGTCAAGTGATCCCAGAATCTCCAACCTTTAGTGCTGGGTTTGTAACCAATGAATATAGCTGGAACTGCTTGCAGGTTAATTTTTGTGCAACGTTCAGATGGCATTCCTACATAGGCAAGGCATCCAAAGGTGCAGAAATAAGAGACATTGGGGGTTGTTCCATTGTCCCACAGCTGTTGCAGGGTGGTCCAGTTACATGCATGTTGAGGTGTCCTGTTATATATGTGTATTGCAGTTTGTAGTGTGAACTCCCAGAATCCTCAAGACATGTGTGCACTGTGCAGTAACGAGAGTGCAGAATTGATTATGGTCCTATTCCATCATTCAGCACACCCATTTTGCTGTGGGGTGTAAGGGATGGTGAGGCTGTGTTCTGTACCATTTTGGCTTGGTATGTTCCTGATGCTTGCATTCACATATTCACTGCCCCAATTGCTTTGGAGGACTTTTAGTTTTCATTCCATTTGTGTTTGAGACCAGGCAAGGAACAGAGTGAGAGCATGTGAAAAGGCATCCTTGGTTGTGAGTGGGAAGGTCACAGCTTTGCCCAAGAAATCATCTATAAACAAAGCAAAATACAACAAACCCTGTATGAATTTGGTTTGCATTGGCCAAACAAGATTGGTATGGACCAAGTCCAGTGGATGTGAAGCTTGTTTTGATGAGTGAGGGAAGGGGCAATGTGTGAGTTTGCCAAAGATGCATCTGGTGCAAGGACTGGCAACTTCAGTGCTATTGGTGTTGACCTCAAAGCCTTGAATGGTCATGGTGTCTCAAAGTTTTGTTAAGACAGTGTGGGGTGCATGTGCAAAGCAGTTGTGCCATACTGTGTATGAGGGCTTGACTGTGGATAGGGAGGCAAGGTGAGATGATGACATGATAGACAGTGAAAGCCAGTATGTGCCATGCACTTTTGTGCCTATGGCTCATATGGTTGAGTCAGTTGTTGAAATTTTACACTTGTCTTTGATGTATGAGATGGCAAGGCCTTTGTCCATGAGTTTCAAGATAGAAATGAAGTGTCCAGCTGTGTCAGGAGCATAGAGTACTTTTGATAGTGTTATATTTTTGTGTCATTCATCTACCATGGTGCTTGCTTGCACTGTTCCATATCCGAGGTATGGGATTGTGGTGTTATTACTGTGGATGAGTCCAGGACTGTTTTGTACTGAGTTGGGCATAAAGTTGGCAGGGTTTGGTGATATGTTGTTGCTTGCACCACTATCCAGCATCCATTTTCCACACATGTTGTAATAGAACAAAGTTGAGGAGGTTGCTCCCATCATATTCAAGCCTGCAGATACATTGGGCAGTGGTATAGGTGGAGTAGGAATAGCAATGGCAGTAGCAATGGTTGTAGTCAACTTAGCAGTATTATTCAAACCCCTATCCTTCTTCTTTTCAGGGTGCAACACCCAGCAAAAATCATCGCTATGGCCCCTGGGGCCGCACTTGGTGCACATGTAGCGATTGAGCTTGGGCTTGCTGCAAGAGGTGAAGCCAGCTGGTGTAGAGGTTGATGTGAGCATAGTAGAGTTAGAAGGAGGTGCTGTGAAGGCACATGAGCACTGTGTGACTGAGAGGATTGAACCTGAAGTGCCTGTGAGGTGATTGAATTCATTGATTATTTGTGAGTGCACATCTTTAGGTGTGATGTCATCCAGAGAGTCATTTGAGGTATATAGGCTGATACCATGTTAGACCAGGACTGGGGTAAAGCAGTCAACATGATTATAGTGAAATCATTATTGCTGATCATGCATCCACAATTGGCAAGTTGGATTCATGTGAGCTTGAGTGCATCAAGTTGTGCTACAAAGGAGGATTGTTCATTGAACTTGAAGGTTTGAATCTTGTGGAGTTGGGAGAAGGTTGCTATAGCCCCTGGTGTTCCATATTCAACTTTAAGGATAGACCAATTGTGTGATGTGGTGTTCTGGTCAGAGATGAGGTGGAGACAAATGGGACTGATATATAGGCTTAGGAAGGCTGTTGCTATGTTGTTGTCATTGTCCCATTTTATCCTTTCTTCTTCATTGATAATGTCGCTTTTGTCGAATTGGGTGGTGGTTTTCACTTCTCCACTTGGTAGGGTTTCTGTTTCTGTGATATTTTGATATTTTGGAGTTGGTTTGTCAGTTGTGATTGCTTTCCAGACTCCTGTAATCAGTAAGGCATTCTTGACTAGAGTGGACCACATCTTATAGTTAGATGCACCATTGAGCAGTGGTATGGTGGTCTTTGGTAAGGAGACAGCATCAATGAGTTGTAGGTCGGTGAGTAGTATGGGGTAGTGATGATGTAAGTGGTGTTGAAAGTGCCTGCCATGCACTGGGCAGGGCCCATAACCTGTGAGCACAGGCTTGGGCAGGCAATGAGCAGTAAGGCAATTGATATGATGATAAGCAGCATATCCCCAGATGGGGAGAGAACAGATGACAAGCCTGCAGCAGTGAGAGTAGTCATGGGCACAGTAGGTGCCATGACGTGATAGTAAGAGATGCTGCAGGTGATGTGAGGAAAGGTAAGATGGGAGTGTTTTGGGTACTCACTCAAACAACATATAAGACATCTGAGGAGTTAGTATTGTAGAGTGCCCAACTTATATAGTATAGTGAGGTAAAGTTGTAGCAGAGATGGTAAGGTAGAGTACAACAGTTACCATAGTGGGGAGGGACACACATCATCCCAGACTAGGGAGTGGGGTGTGAAGTGCTCAGGTGTGTAGATAGTCTGAGGAGATGAGTGAGGGGAGTATACGTGTGTTTGTATGTAACATAGGATGGAAGAGAAGCTGAACAAAGTGGTAGTGTGTGTACAGATGTTCAACATGCAGCATTTGCACTGATGTGTGCATTTCACACAGTGCCCTGCCTGCTCGTGCCAGAAGCAGGCACTTTTCATGCACTGGCACAGCCCACACAACCTCACTGCCTGCACTGCATCAGTCTCTGGAACAAGACTGAGAAGTAGGCACTTACCTGCCAAGTTGGCCCCATGTCCATCCGCTTGTGCCCCCATCACTGTGTCATGACTGCACCTGCCATCACTGTCTCTGTCCATGCATGTTTTGCTGGATGGGGTGTTGCACCATCCATTGCATCTTTCAACCTGCACTTCGCCAACACCATCCTCACCACCCTCATAGAGGCTGCCACTTTGTCCACATCATTGTTGTTGTCATTGTCATCATCACCACTGGATGCATTCTCACTGTTGCTGGAGGCTTCTTGGCTGTCCTCACTGGCCATGGGTGAGCTTCACAGCAGTCGCATGGCCACCCCCTTCCATGCATGCACCAGCATGCTCTTGGGTGCCTGCTGTTTGCCCAATGCCTGCATCCAGAGGGGCTTCTGTGGCTGTTTGAATAGGATGACCTCAGGCTTCTGCCCATGTGTGCTGCTGCCTGCTGGTGGTGCTTGTAATTCAGGCCCTGCTGTGGCCTGCATTGTCTGCTCAGCCTGTGCACACTCTTCAGTAGCAAGTCACTCGGCCTCCTCATGCTTGGCTGTCTCTCATGCCAGGGTCACCAGTCAGTCAGCCTTGTTGTGTGCTGCCTGCTCCTGCACCTCACATTCTGCCTGCTCATGTGCCTCATGCTCTGCTAACTCTTGTGCCTCCTGCTCTGCACATTCCTGTACCTTGTGCTCCTCATGCTCCTTGTGTTCTTGCTCCATGGCCTCCTTGAGCTCCAGCTTGCATTCAACTGCATCCTTGGCTGTGCATGTGTACTCCTTGGCCTGCACTGGCAGGAGGAACTCACACATGCACCTCACCCAGCTTGGTTGCACCACAGCTGCCACAATGTCATGGACGCCTTCAAGGAAGAACACCATGTCAGCAGCAGTGCCATTGCACTGCTGGTGCATGTCCTGTGCACTCAAGGTTAGTGGGGACAGTCAGTCAATGACCTAAGTCACATACAGGAGTGTTGTGGCACCTGCTGTCCAAGTGTGGTATGCCTCCTCATTGAGTCCTTCACCTTGTGGCCACACATTGAGGGCTGTGTGCATGCATGCACAAATGCACATGAGTGCACAGTCAGAGGTAGTAGTGGTGAGGGATGAGGCATGTGACATGCTGATGGTTGATGAAGATGGTGTTGATGAAGTTTAGTGGTGGTGGTCAATTTATCATGCTCCCTGGTTTAGAGCAGGAGTGCCCATGCCTTCACATTTGCTGCATCTCTTTTCACCCTCCCTACACATTTCTCACTTCCTTTCATGTCTCATTTTTTTCCCTCCTTTTCTGACATTTCCCAAAAAAACAAAAAAACAAAAAAAACAGAAAAAAAAACAAAACCAGACTCCATTCTCTGCTTCCTTCACACCCTTTTGCTGTTGCTCATCATATTATAGCTCTATTTCACCTTTCCATGTTCCCTCTCTGCTCTGTGCCACCTTTTTCATTTTCTTTCATCTGTCCCTCTCCTCCTCTTCCCTCCATCAAAAAAAAATTCTCTCATCTTTTCTGTCTCTGTCCTTCCCCTCACACTCTGTTTCTTCTGCCTGTTCCTTCTCTTGTGCTCCAGTTTTCCCTCCAGTTTGCCCATTCCCATTCCCACCTCATGTCTATGCTTGCCATCTGTTGTGTCCCATCATGCCCCACCATCCCTTGTCCTTGTCCAGTCACATTTGGCCCCTACTTCCACATCAGCTCCCCTGCATTCCATGATGATTATCCTGTACCCCCCTCATCTGTGTCATGCCCCACTGTGCCTTGGGGAGCATCTCTATACCCACCCAACCACCCACTGACACTCTGCCTCATCTGCTCATTCATTCACTCTGCCTGCACCATCACCCCACAAGTTGTCCCTTCTGGCTGTGTCTTGCATCTGACTGTGTTGACTGCAGACAGTCAAGATTTCAGTTGGGAGATGATGAGCATCACATGCACATAACACCAGAAAGTGACCATCAGTGACATCAGGTGAACACAGCAACATTAACACACTGCATGTGACAATCATCTGCAGTCACATCAATCACACATTTGATTAGGCATCAGACTACAGGACTGGGTTCAGCCGATGAGGAGCAGGATTGATAGGATGAATAGGCCGAGACATGGTCCATGGAGTCACAAGTCATGCAGTCAGCATTGATGTGATCAGTGCTTTTCCTTTTTTGCTCACCCATAATAGTATGATCCTTTATTCATTTGCATCCAGGCCCTACTGCATTCCAGATATCCCTATGATCGACCCTACATTGTAAATTTTCTGTTTTGTTTTGTTGTGCTCCAGTCTTGGAGCTAGACTTGTATTTAGATGGTGCATTGTCAGTGAGAAAGAACAGACTTCTCCCACCCATGATTTGTTTTCCCCTCTCCTGTCCGAGTCACAAGGCAAAAGTGCACACCACATAAGCATAAGTCATGTTATCAATTTCAATGAGTGTCTATCACATTCTCCATTGCATTCTCTATCATGTTGCATTCTCCATTGTGTCATGTTCTCCATTGCATTCTCTATTGCATTGCATTGCATTTTGGGTCTCTATCATTGCCATTGTTGCACCATGTTTCCATCATATCTCTGTATTGTCACCTGGTCATGTCATGTTATCATGTCTCTCACCCTAATCTACTAACTCTCTTTCTATTGGTGTCTAGGGGATCTTACAACTCGCACCCTTCAGCATATACTGTGGTTGTGATTGTAGATTCCTCTCTTATATGCACACAGTACACATCAGCATGCCAAGTGAACAGCACCTCAACAAGCTACAATGGCTCCAGCCCCTCTCTTGGACATACAGAGACACAGCAGTCATTGGCAGGCCCAAGCATGAGCCAGCCCACAAGCTAGCTGCCAATGCACACAACTGCACTGCCACACAAATGTCCCCCATTGCCACAGGAGCACAAGTGCCATGAGGATGTGTACAGTCCACCTCTGTTGCATAAGTGGCCTAGGGTGGTCTCACCCCCTATGTCAGGATCATCAAGCCTACAGCGGACATCCATAGCATGAGACCACCAACTCCCAATGTATCCCTGCCTCCTGTTAGGAGGGCTTACTGGGAGCTGCCCTGGATCTAGTCCAAGGGATGAGAGGACTCAGACTAAGAAGAGAACCAGCTGTGACAAGCTGGAGTCTATTTGTCTAGCTACCTAACTACTTATAGTACTATGGAACATGTACAGACCAGGTGCAGTACCTAAGGGCAGGTCAAGCAGTAACTAAAGCACAGCATGTATGAGAACACAGCTGACAGATGTGCAGCAACTGTGAGAATGATCCCTGAGATGACCATAATGACAGTAAGTAAGATATCCAACAAGATAAGATGTAAAAGATAAGATGATGATCTAAAGTAAAAGAAAGAAAAGAATAAAATAATGGCAGGGAATAAGGTCAGCGATAGGAGTCTGACACCCTGGCTGCAACTGTGACAGGTGGGAAGGGCATGGGCAGAGACACTATGGGAGCCCATTGTGGGACCATGAGTGTGAGAGGGATGGCCCTCTGCCAAGGTGGGCAGGAAAGGATGTGGCTGAGGACAACAAGGGCATTGTGCTGCCATTGGTGCTGTCCTGGTTCCTAGGCATGCTGCATCCCCACATGACCAGCTCATGTATTTGTTGATCATTGCACTGTACATTACAGGTATATTGTAATGGTATACTACACTGTATTATCTATCCTACACAGATATTGCAGTCTACAAATACAGTCAGGGATATATGGCAGATTACAGCAGTTCTTCCAATATCCAGTTGTATCAGTGAGGCAAATGCAAGCTATGTGGTGACAGGAAGTCAGTAGAAGTGCCCAGCAGACAAGCAGACTGCACAGAAGTGTGTGGCCCAGTGTGCACGTGAGCCCCACACATATATCAATGTGGCACAGTACATGCAGCACATCATCAAAGCAACTTCATTGATCTCTCTTCTTCCCTCTTTCCACCTGCCTACTCTGGGATCTCTCTGTCTGGCTTATCTTATTAAACTGTTTCTCTCTCTTTTGTGAAGAAACATTTCACTTCTTTTCTGTCCAAAGCTTGCTTTGGGTGGTTCTTTCAGAGAGACCAAGCCTATAGATTTGTGAGGTCTACCAGCATGGCCTTAGTTTGCTGTTGCCAAAGGCAGTTGTTCATTCAATTGCTGGACCCCTCTCAATCTGTGGTGTTCAGCTGCTTGCTCTCAATCTCACTTCCACCTGTCTCACAGAAAAGGGGTGATACCTGAGTTGCACCTTTTATAATAAAGGCATAAGCATTGTGATCTGACACTGCCTTGCAGCAATTTCCTCTGACTGTGACTATCTGGGGTGTGTGGAGGATCTGGCAACTCTATCTCTGGCTCTGGCTCTTGGTTTTTTTCACAGCTGCCTTTCTTCTTTTAAATGGATAATACCTCAAGGTATATTTCTTTATTCATTTCTATCCCTCATGCTTTTCTAAATATTTATATTCTCTTACAGCCCTGGATCTCTTCAATATGAAACACCACCCCCAGATGCAGAGCAACATGCCCAATTGCCTGGGTATGTTTTTATTTTCTTTCTTTCTGCTTTTTTTTGCTAACATTTCATGATCTTTTCAGTCCACAACTGCCTGCTGCCAATCAAAGCCCTGAGATCCAGCATGAGGATGCAGATCAGAGGTATGTCATCATCTACACCTCTCAATTCTCTATTCTGTATGACTGACTCCATCCCTGCTTTTTCTTAGGTCACCACCACACACTCCTGAGTGCACTTGCCAAAATCAGCATGAGCAAGATAGGATACAGCATGAACTACAAATGACATCACCATCATCACATTGTGCACAGCAAAGGGATCCTCCTGTGGGGAATATCCCACAGCCCAACTTTGAACAACCACAACAGGCTGCCCCTCTCCCCCAGAATCCTCCTTATCCTATTCCTCTTCCACAGAACCCTCTTGCTCCTCCATATCCTGCTCCTGCCTATCCTGCTCCTGTCCCCCAGAATCCCCTTGCCCCTGCATATCCTTATTATCCTGCACCTCTCCACCCATACTATCCTCCTCCTGTACCCCCTGCAGCATGGCAACCACAGGCTCTGCAATATTATGTCCCCCCTCACTATCACCCAGCACAATACCCATACCATCATCCATACCCATATGGATATCAGCCTATGCCTCTTCCCTTTCCATATCCACACCATCCACCTGTCCCTGTTCAAGGGTTTCCTGGGGTTCCTGGGCCTGTCAATCCACCACAGCAGCAGCAACACACAAATTGGGATCAGGAATTGCATTATGCTGAGCATGTAAATCACTGCATAGCACAGGCTCAAGTGGACCAAGGTCAATCTACAAGTGTCAGGGATCCTGCAGGAAATATGGAAGGGCAAGGAGCACATCATCCACAGGTCAGTCATATTTGTGGTACATGTAGATTCTGATCACAATCTCATCTTGATTTTGAATCCTTGCATTAGGTCTTGGAACAACAAGTCACAGAAAATGCACAGGACATTGCAGCAGAAAATCCACAACAGCCACCACAGGTCAGTAATTGCAACATATATATTTAAATTTGATCATGGCTCATTTGTGCTGATTTTTCTAGGAGGAGGAGCAAACTGGAGAACAGGCACAGCAAGCAGCACAGGACCAGGACCACCATCAGCAGCTATCTCAGGAGCATGCCTAGGATGTGGATTTCAGTATCCAAATTTCTCAGCACCACCAGCCTCAGCAAAATGATCCTGAAGTGGATCAGCCACAGCCTCCTGCACCCCTTCCATTCCCCATCCCACTTGGCTGTCAGCAATATCATGATCCTGAATACTGCCACAACCTTGGTCCAATGGATATTCAATGCCCTCACTGCCATGCTCTTCATTTCATTTGTGAGAAGTTGACCAAATCCACTGTAAATCATCTCCAATTTGGCATGTGTTGCTTGCAAGGCCAGATCCAGCTCCCTCCCTTTGCCCAGCCACCACCCACTCTTTCCAAGCTGTTGAATGGCAGTGATCCACTTGCAAAAAAGTTCAGGAGCAACATATGCCAGTACAATGCTGCATTTGCATTCACATCTGTTGCTGCAAATGTCAATGATGCTGTCCTTGCTGGGTCTGGGCCTTATGCATTCAGACTCCATGGTTCTCTCCATCACAAGATGGGTGCCCTCCTTCCAAATCCTGGAGTTACACCATGCTATGCCCAGCTCTATGTCCTTGATCCTGATGATGCTGTCAATGCACACCTGGCCAACAACTCTAACCTTGACCCATCCACCATGATGGATCTCCATACAATGCTGCTTGCCAACAACCCTTACACCAACATGTACAGGCAAGCTCATGAGATCCTCAAGGACAAGGCTCCAGAAGAGCAGGTCAATGTGGCTGTTTGCATCACTGTGGATCCAAACACAGACCTGCACAGATACAATGCTCCCACTGTAAAGGAGATTGCTGCCATCATTCCTGGAGGTGGAGGACAGCAAGTGGACTTGCATCATGACATCATTGTGTGCCTGCATGGAGGTAACCTTAGGAGGATCAGTCATCTGCACCATAGCTATTCCCCATTGCACCATGTCCTCCTCTTCCCCAAAGGTGACTCTGGCTTCCACCTCAATATGCCATCACAGCCAGGTCCAGGTGGTCAGATGCATTGCAAGAATGTCTCCC
>QLPN01000074.1:0-72891 GCA_003314395.1 Albatrellus ellisii
AATCTCGCTTCCTTCTCTAAGAACTAAGTCTAAGACCTCTAAAGCCATTAAAACATCACTAAACGACATCTTACACCTGTCACTCTGGATCCTCATATCATTATCAGTGGAATTATCCTCATAATCATATCATTGATTCCACTCTTCATTGTCATCAGGAACTTCTATTACATTCACCAAACTCAGATCCAAACTTTGGTTACCAGGAGTAACATTATAGACCTTCCCTAAGACCATCCAATAGGCCGCTCTTAGCACCTGCACTGCCACTGTACAAACAGCACAGCCACCACCTCCTCACCCACACCACCACTGTGTGGTGTGGCACACATTCCTCCTGCATGTGCTCACAGATGAACATTGTGCCTTCTTTTTCTTTTCTTTCATTCATCCTCAACTCACATACAAAGCCTCAGCTTCCCTACAATGGAAATATGAATTATATTCAGCTTTGTGCCTATTGTTCATCCACTTCTGCTTACATCTATCTTTCTTTCCTTTCATTCTCTGTTGTAATATATATATATAACTGTAGTCATATCTTATTAGTTGATGTTGCAATGCAACAAGTATTTGCAAACCTCTTGGTGAGTTCTGTTCATACCATCTTTTTAAACAATGACATGTTAAGCAGAATGTTCAGGCTATGTTTTTTCTGTATTGAATCATGCTACTGTATCCATGAGTATCATTGTGCCTGCAAGTAGGCTGGGTACTTTGTCTCTACAATCATGTTGGTCTTTCTTCTACCTTTATCTATCTACACTTACATGCTTTGGCAGTCTTGATTACCATATTTTCTCCTTTTACTTTCCTTACACACAGGTCCAGTGTTCCTGGGCTGATGAACAGGGACATGTATGAGTACTGATCATTGTCGGTACAATCCACCTGCATAGGCTTTGCCAATGGGTATGCATAGGGTGGGTATGGGTATGGGTGTGGGTATGATTCTATTGGTTTTCCAGTCTATATCAGTAACCATACAGTTGATGTTTCTGTTCTGCTTTGTGTTTTCACAGTTTATGAGGTGTTTTATTTCTGTCCTTCAATCTATTTGTAATCTACAATATTACTGCATGCCATCATTGCTATGAGCATGTGTTTTTATGGCTGATAGCCAGTGATGATCAATAGGGATGGGGACATTGACAAGGTCTGTTGCAACTTATGTATAATGACACAGATAAATCTTTCATTGTACCTTATCTAGTCAATGTTGCAACACAGCAGGTCTATACTTTACAGCCAGAGATATAATTGGAATTGGTCTGTAAGTTGGGGTTAGTCTGGAAATTGGACTTGACCTGTAAATAGATAGAGTATATTTATGCTGCAACAAGCTATGTAAATTTTCACAGATGATGTCTTATAACTTGATGTTGCAACACAACAGGTTTTTACACTAGGGATGGGGACAGGGACAGGGCAGGGACAGAAATAAGACATTGGTGAAGAATGTTGCAATGCAATAGCATAGGTCTTTACTTTATAGCTGGAGAGGCAATTGGAATTAATCTGTAGGTTGGGATTGGTCTGTACATAGATAAGGTATTATTTTCTGTTGCAACAACCTATGTATACTTTCACAGATGATGTCCTATTATGCCATGTTGCAATGCAACAGGTTTTTACACTAGTGGTGAAAATAAGACTGAAGTGAAAACTCTTTGTTCCTTTTTCAAGGGAACAAGCCTTTCAAACACAGAATGGAATGAAAGGGAGGTATAGTAGTGGTACTAAGTCATAGATAATCATGATAAGGTCTAATAATAATCTGATAAGATGAGATAAGAAATCTTTAGTAGATCTTATGTGATAACAGTAAAAGCAATTGTAAAATGAAATGAAAAATAAAGTGTCATGACAGAAAGCAGTTGTGCCACCTGGGAACTCTTTTATAGTATGCATAAATGCAGAGTCTGAATGTTGACTATGTGTACCATATGTGTGCAGAGTTAGAACTTAAACAGATCAGTAGAAGTGGAGATATAAGCAAATGTAACTCAAAGTCTGGAAATCTCAAGATATGAAAATAAGAAGAGAGTTGGTGAAGAACCTTTAATAGCAACAGTCCCTCCTGATGAAGCAACTCTCTAGCTTCAACACTAAGTCAATCCCATCTTGCCTTGCAGCCTCACCACCTTCTGGACACAGAGAGACTTGGTTAGCAAGTCAGCAACTTGGTCTTCAGTAGGGACATAAACAGGAGTCAGTGTCCCTGTCTTGACTGCATCCCTAAGCCAGAAATATCCCATATCCAAGTGCTTCATCCTCCCATGGTGCTCTGGATTCTTCACCACAGAGAGAGCTGACTGGTTGTCAATAAGGAAGGTAGAGGGGCCTTCAACAGGGTAGCCCAGCTCCTGCAACAAGTTCCTCATCCACAGCATCTCCTTCCCTGCTTCAACAGCTGCAATGAACTCTGCCTCCACAGTTGAAAGGGCAACTAAGGATTGTAGCCTTGAACTCCAGCTAACAGCACCTGTCCCAATGCAAAGGAGGTAGCCCAAAGTCAACCTAAATGTGTCTGAGTCCCCACCATGGTCTGCATCAGTGTAGGTGATGAAGGGCTCTCAAGATTGTGAAGGGGAGGGTGAATAGGAAAGTTTCAAGTCAACACTGCCCTTGAGATGCCTAAGGAGATGCTTGACTGCCTTCCAATGCTCCATGCCAGGGTTGTTGTTGAATCAACAGAGGGTGGAGACAGTGTGGGAGATGTCAGGTCTGGTGGCAGTGGCAAGGTAAAGCAAAGCACTTACAGCAGAAACATAGGGAATGTCCTTCATTGCAATAACTTCTGCTGGAGTCTTTGGAGATAGGCCTGCTGAAAGTTGAAGTCCTGGCTGCATGGGTGTCAGGACCAGCTTGCAATCTTGCATGCTGAAGCATTCAAGTATGTCCAGTATGTACTGGCATTGGCAAAGTGAAATAGTGCATTTTGAGCAATCCCTAGTGATCTCTATGCCAAGCAGGAATGAGGTGGCTCCTAAGTCCCTTAGACAGAAATGGGAAGACAGCTGCTTAATGACTGATTGTATAGCTTCAAGGGAATTGGAGGCAAGTGTGATGTTGTCTACAAAGATTGGGAGAATGATCTGCACACTGTCTTTGCTAAAGACATAGATGCTAGAGTCAACTTGAACACACTTGAAGCCTAGGTCAATCAGGACAGACTGCAGCTTCTGGTACCACATACAAGATACTTGCTTAAAGGCCATAGATCAACTTCCAAAGCTTCAGGACTTTGTCAGGACTCCCCAGAGCAAACCCCTCAGGCTGCTGCATGTAGACTTCTTCATCTAGGTCCCCATTGATGAAGGCATAAGAGATGTTGATGGAATGGAGATGAAGGTGCTGTAAACCTGCAAGGGTGAGCTGAGCTGTAGGAGCAAAGGTCTCATTGAAGTCAAAGCCTGGTCTCTGGCTGAATCCCTTTGCAATGAGTCTAGCCTTGTACCCCTCCATTGAGACATCAGCATTCCTCTTCACTTTGAAGACCCATCTGCAACCAATGGCTTTCCAGCCAGGAGGGAGATCAACTAGTTCCCAAGTGCCATTGTGACTGTGGGCATCTAGTTCTTCCTCAGCTGCTTGTGTCTACTGCTTTGCATCAGAGCATCCCAAAGCCTGTCTATAGGTAGATGGTTCTGTGCCCAATGAGCTGGTGAAAGCAGATCCTGGATAAGTGAAAAATGCACCAGGGAACTCCTCTTCTTTGTCATCTTCTAATTTCACATCAGTGTCATCTTGTTCCTCTTCTTCTGAGCTCTTGAGAATTGGTGTAGGCTCTCTATGCACCTTTCACCACTCCCCTGGAGCATTCCTTTCCCTAGTACTATGACACAGAGGTGTAGCCCTAGGTGCAGGAGTAGGAGAAGCAGTAGGGGCAGGGATAGGAGACTGTCAAAGTTGAAGGAGCAGTAGAAGCAGGGTCTCCTAGAGATGAGGTAGATGAAGCAGGGGATGATGGAGGGCTAGCTGGGTCAACAGGAGGTGCTGCAGGTGTAGTAACAGAAGGAGTAGAGTCTGTGTCAAGATCAGAATCAAAGAACTTCCCCCCTGGAGCTGGCACAGACTTGGAATTTGAAGGAGGAGTGACAAGAGATGGTAAGGGAGCTACAGGGGCATCCTTGTGAGATGGGAAGTACCTCTCATCAAAATCAGCTCTCTCACTGATAAGGCACCTCTTCGAAGCTAGATCCCAGAACTTCCAACCTTTGTAGCCAGTAGGATAGCCTATGAAGACACACTTCTGCATGTGGGGCTGTAAACTGTTCCTCTGATCCCTTTGCACATGCATATAGGCAAGGCAACCCCAGACATGAAGATGGGAGACATCTGGCTTCCTCTTGTGCCATAGCTCAAAGGGAGTGGTAGCTTTTGAGATAGCAGAGGTAGGGAGGCAGTTCCACACATGCACATAAGAGGCTAATTCTTCTCCCCAGAATGACAAAGGGAGGCCAGACTCAGCTAGCATAGCAGTAACCCCCTCTGCCATAGTCCTGTTAGCCCTTTCAGCTACACCATTCTGTTGTGGCCTGTTTTGCACAGTATACTGTCTGATAATGCCTGCATCTGTAGTGAACTGAAGGAAAGCATTGGATATGTATTCTCCCCCCTTGTCATCTCAAAGGGTCTTGATCTTTGTACCATGATGGTTCTCAGCATAAGCTTTGAAAGCTTTAAATGCTTTGAAAGTGTCCGATTTTGCCTTGAGAGGAAAGACTGCTCTGAATCTAGTGTAGTCATTGAAAAAGGAGACCCAATAGTGAAATCCCGAGTGTGTATGAACAGGGAGAGGACCATGGAGATCAGAATGGATGAGCTCAAGAGCAGTAGAAGTGTGTGTTTGTGATAAAGGGAAGGGATTGGAGTGCATCTTGCCTGCTAAGCAAGGTTGGCAGATAGGGTCTGGGGGTGTAGCAGACTGGATAACAAGCCCAGAGACTAACTGCTGCTTCAAAATGTGATCTATACCTCCAAAATGATGGTGGCAAAGCCTGTGATGCCATAGAGAAGTGTCCAGAGGCAGTGTTGACAAAGCTACAGCTGCATTAGCTATTGTAGGAGGTGCAGGGATAGTGGATCCTTCAAGATAGGCACTGTTTGAAGCATTGACACTTGCAGAGAATAGATAGAACCATTGTGAAGGAAGCTCATCACATCTTCAAGGATAACAACAGAGAATCCCTTGATTTTTGTGAGGTATAGAACAGACAGGAGGTTGTTATGAAGCTCTGGGACATGTAGAATCTGTGTAAACTCCACAGGACAACATCTCTGACCCTCTAGCTCTGGCTCAAACACCACAGACCCAACCCCAGCAGAGTAGATGATGTTATTGTCTGCTAGTCAAATAGGGAGTCAAAGTGGCTCATAGTCAGTGTCAATGGGGGGTCATATGAGAAGTGGCCCCTGTGTCTGCACACCAGAGGGAGTCAGCTAGAGTTGACAGGATGGTGGGAGAGCAGGGGGAAGGATCAGAGTGAAGACTTGCATTGCCAGCAAACTCTGGGGCAGTAGATGACGAGGTAGCCTTGTTAGCAGTTGAGGAGCCTTCAGAGTTCTTCACTAGCTTGTCCATCCTCTTGTAGCATCTCTGGGAGGTATGGCCATCCCCACCACAGTAGTCACACTTGTAACTGTTCCAGGGGTGATGAGATTGAGTAGAAGTTGAAGTTTGCATTGCCCTGGAGGTAGCCAAGACTTCAGGACGACAAGATCTATTGGTCTCTTCTGTAACAAAGGCTGCTTGTAGCTTAGCTTTGTCAAGGGTGTCAAGAAGGAGCAAGGAAGAGGTGAAGTGACTGTACTCTTCAGGAAGGCATTGAATAAGGGACATGCAAGCCAGTTCTTTGTCAAGGTTCTGTAAAGTAAAGCCCTTAGGATGGAGATTGGTGATTGTCCTCATAGCTTCTTTGACTCTGTTCATGAGGGCTTGCAGAGATTATTTGGGCTTCTTCCTGATGAAGAACAGGTTGTTGTAGGCATTGAATCTTGCCCCAGGCTTCTTCAAGAGGTGTACCTGCTCAAGCTTGTCCCAAATCTTGATGGGGTCACACTCTATACCTCCAAGATGCACCCTTTGTTCATGCTCAACAGCAAGAAACAAGGCTCCAGCAGCCTTCTGTGACCTCATCTTCCAATCCTGATACCCCAAGAGGGACTTGGACTTATCTGGGATTGTCTCCTCACCCAAAACCAGCATCCATAACCCTCTCATCATCAGCCAAGCCTTCATCTCCATTGACCATTGAGGATAGTTAGAGTTGGAGAGAGGTGGGATAGACAGAGAGGAGTTGGATTCAGAGGGCATGATGATGAAGATGTTGGCACGCAAGAACAAGTGATGTGAATGGGATATAAGAATATTCCCGAGGTCACTGCAAAGTATTGGAGTGATAGCACAAGTGTAGGTTGAGATACAACTATTGTTTCCAACTTGCAGAGTTGAGACTTTGATGTTGTTGTGAAGGGACCAGTGAGTCGAATGAGTTGCAAATTGGGATGGGGGTAGACACAATGTAAGCATCAGTCTGTATGAGGTTTGGAAAGGATTGAGTGTGCAGATGTCAAGTTATGAATGCCACAAAGTTGATTAGAGCACAGGGCCCATAACCTGTTAAAGGACACTGGTTCCTTCACAACAACACCAAAGTCTCAACTCGGCAAGTTAGAAACCATAGTAATATCTTGACCACCACTTGTGCTATCACCCCAATACTTTGCAGTCACCTTGGGCATACTCTCAAAGCACTCCTATACCAAGTTACATCACATTCTGACCACTCGTTCTCATGTGCCATCATGTTCATCATCATGCTTTCTGAATCTAACTCCTCTCCATCTATCCCACCTCTCTCCAACTCTAACTATCCTCAATGGTTGATGGAGATGAAGGCTTGGCTGATGATGAGAGGGTTATGGATGCTGGTTTTGGGTGAGGAGACAATCCCAGATAAGTCCAAGTCCCTCTTGGGGTATCAGGATTGGAAGATGAGGTCACAGAAGGCTGCTGGAGCCTTGTTTCTTGCTGTTGAGCATGAACAAAGGGTGCATCTTGGAGGTATAGAGTGTGACCCCATCAAGATTTGGGACAAGCTTGAGCAGGTACACCTCTTGAAGAAGCCTGGGGCAAGATTCAATGCCTACAACAACCTGTTCTTCATCAGGAAGAAGCCCAAATAATCTCTGCAAGCCCTCATGAACAGAGTCAAAGAAGCTATGAGGACAATCACCAATCTCCATCCTAAGGGCTTTACTTTACAGAACCTTGACAAAGAACTGGCTTGCATGTCCCTTATTCAATGCCTTCCTGAAGAGTACAGTCACTTCACCTCTTCCTTGCTTCTCCTTGACTCTCTTGACAAAGACAAGCTTCAAGCTGCCTTTGTTACACAAGAAACCAATAGATCTCATCATCCTGATGTCTTGGCTACTGCTGGGGCAATGCAGACATCATCATCTACTCAATCTCATTGCCCCCAGAACAACTACAAGTGTGACTACTGTGGCAGGGATGGCCATACCTCTTGGAGATACTGCTAAGAGCGGCCTATTGGATGGTCTTAGGGAAGGTCTATAGTGTTACTCCTGGTAACCAAAGTTTGGGTATGAGCTTGATGAATGTAATAGAGATTCCTGATGACGATGAAGAAGGGGATCAATGAGATAGTGATGAGGATTATTCCACCAATGACAATACGAAGATCCAGAGTGACGAGTGTAAGAGGTTTTAGCAACGTTTTAGTGGCTTAAAGTTCTTAGACTTGGTTCGTAGAGAATGAAGCGAGATTACAACGAGCTTAGATCAAGTGCAGTATAAGGAGAATCCCTAGATTGCGAAGTTGACAAGACTGGGGTTTAAGACCACCAGTTTGTCAACTATTTATACAGGACTAGCAATCTAACTATAGTAAGGTTACGCAGTAATGCGCAGTAAGTAAACGAAAGTGCGCAGTAAAGCGCAGTAAGTACACGTCCATGTGATATAAGTGGCTCAGCCACAAGCGCAAAATGAACTAGAGATAAACAGATGTAAATAAAGACGAGAAAAGAGAGTCCTTGCTAATTGTATAGTAATAGTCCTTAGCAAGTAAATGTTATAATAAATAAAGAAAGATAAAGAGAAAAGATAAGTCTTAATATAGTACTTGGAGCTAAGCTCACACTCAAGTATATAAATACTTAAGTACTATGAAAAGAGAAAAGAAAAAGAGAGTCCTTACTAAAGTAAAGTGGAGCTAAGCTCACACTTGTAGTAATAATACTACACTTTACTATAGTAAGTAAGATAAAAGAAAAGAAAAAGAAAAAAGAAAACGCGTTACGAGGTGCCAAAGCAAGTGCCTCGTAACAGATACTACAAGAGGATGGACAAGCTAGTGAAGAACTCCGAAGCCTCATCATCTAGTGCTAACTCTGCTACAGCAGCAGCAACTCCTTCTCCTTTGTCATCAGGCATTCGACACTTTGCTGGCAATGCAAGTCTTCATTCTAGCACTCCTCCTTCCTCCTCAACCCTCTTGTTGACTCTGGCTGACTCCCTCTGGTGTGCAGACACAGGGGCCACTTCTCATATGACCCCCCATTGACACTGGCTCTGAAATTATGAACCACTTCAACTGCCCATTCAACTAGCAGACAATAACATCATCCACTCTGCTGGGGTTGGGTCTGTAGTGTTTGAGCCAGAGTTAGAGGGTCAGAGATGTTGTCCTGTGGAGTTTACAAATGTTCTGCATGTCCCATAGCATCATAACAACCTCCTGTCTGTTCTATACTTGACAAAAATGAAAGGCTTCACTGTTGTCATCAACAAGAATACTATGAACTTCCTTCACAATGGCTCAATACTCTTCACAGCAAGTGTCAATGCTTTGAATGCAGCTTATCTCGAAGGCTCCACTATCCCTACACCCCCTGCACCAGCTAATGCAGCTGTAGCTTCATTGACACTACCTCTGGACACCTCTCTATGGCACGAGAGACTTTGCCATCATTATTATGGAGGTATAGATTGCATTTTGAAGCAACAGCTAGTGTCCAGGCTTGTGATACAGTCTGCTACACCCCTGGACCCTATCTGCCAACCTTGCTTAGCAGGCAAGATGCACTCCAATCCCTTCTCCTCATTGCAAACACATACTTCTGCCCCTCTCAAGCTCATTCATTCTGATCTCCATGGTCCTGTCCCTGTTTGTACACACTCAGGCTTTCATTATTGGGTCTCCTTCATAGATGACTATACAAGATTCTGGGCAGTCTTCCCTCTTCATGCAAAGTCAGATACCTTCAAGGCCTTCAAGGCTTTCAAAGCCTATGCCAAAAATCACCATGGTACAAAGATCAAGACCCTTCGAGATGACAAGGGGGGAGAATATATGTCCAATGCCTTCCTCCAGTTCACTACAGATGCAGGCATACTTCAACAACACACTGTATGAAACAGACCACAGCAAAATGGAGTTGCTGAGAGGGCTAACAGGACTATGGCAGAGGGGCTAACTGCCATACTAGCTGAGTCTGGCCTTCCTTCATTGTTCTGGGGAGAAGCCCTTGCCTCTTATGTGCATGTATGGAACTGTCTCCCTACCTCTGCTATCCCCAAAGCTACTACTCCCTTCAAGCTCTGGCACAAGAGGAAGCCAGATGTCTCCCACCTTTGTGTATGGGGTTGCCTTGCTTATGTGCATGTGCAGAGGGATCAGAGGAACAGCTTACAACCCCACATGCAGAAGTGTGTCTTCATAGGCTATCCTACTGGCTACAAAGGTTGGAAGCTCTGGGATCTAGCTTCAAAGAAGTGCATTATCAGTGAGAGAGCTGATTTTGATGAGAGGTACTTCCCATCTCACAAGGATGCTCCTGTAGCTCCTTTACCTTCTCTTGTCACTCCTCCTCTGAATTCCGAGTCTGTGCCAGCTCCAGGGGGGAAGTCTTTTGATTCTGATCTCGACACAGACTCTACTCCATCTGTTACTACACCTGCAGCACCTCCTGTTGACTCAGTAAGCCCTCCATCATCCCCTGCTTCATCTGCCTCCTCCCTAGAAGATCCTACTTCTCCTATTCCTTCGTCGTTGACTCAGTCCCCTGCTCCTGCACCTAGCCCTGCCACTACTGCTGCTTCTCCTAGTCCTGCACCTATGGCTACACCTTTGCGTCATAGTGCTAGGGAAAGGAAGGCTCTGGGGGAGTGGTGGAAGGTGCATAGAGAGCCTACACCAATTCTTGAGAGCTCTGAAGAAGAGGAACAAGATGAAGCTGAAGTCAAGCAAGAAGATGACAAAGAAGAGGAGTTCCCTGGTGCATTTTTCACTTATCCAGGATCTGCTTTCACCAGTTCATTGGGTGCAGAACCATCTACCTACAGGCAAGCTTTGGCATGCTCTGATGCAAAACAGTGGACTCTAGCAGCTGAGGAAGAACTGGATGCTCACAGTCGCAATGGGACATGGGAGCTTGTTACTCTCCCTCCCAGCCAGAAAGCCATTGGATGCAGATGGGTCTTCAAAGTGAAGAGGAATGCTGATGGCTCCATTGAGAGGTACAAGGCTAGACTCATCATGAAGGGATTCGGCCAGAGACCAGGCTTTGATTTCAATGAGACCTTTGCTCCTACAGCCAAGTTTGCAGCTATCAGGACTATTCTTGCCCTTGCTGGCTTACAGGACCTTCACCTTCACTCTATTGACATCTCTCATGCTTTCATCAATGGAGACCTAGACAAAGAAGTCTACATGCAGCAGCCTGAAGGCTTCACTCTGGGGAACAGTAACCAGGTCCTCTGGCTTTGCAAATCAATCTTGTTGTTATATGAGGTTCTTCACCAACTCTCCTCTTAATTCCTTATCTCAATATTTCCAGACTTTGTGTCACATTTGATCATATCTTTCTTTGTCCTGATCCGTTTAGGTTCTAACTCCGCACACATACTGTACACATAGTTAACATTCATACTCCACATTTACGCATACTGTAAAAGAGTTCTCAAGTGGCACAACTGCTTTCTTCAGTTGCTCATCTCAGACTCTAGGTACTGTAACTTCACTCTTACTTTATTTACTTAGTTGCTCATCTTGGACTCTAGTCCCCCACTTAGCGTGGTGTTTGTAGTACTCCTCATTGGTTCTAATCACAAGTCACATTATCTTGAACATTAACAGGTTATGGGCCCTGTGCTCTAACTGACTTTGTGATCTTTATATCTTGACTTCTGCACAACCAATCCTCTTGAAGATTCGTATGGACCTCCATCTACACTGTGTCTATATCCAACCCATGTTTCAGCAAATTCGCTTCACTGGTTCTCTCGCAATAGCATCAAAGTCTCAACTCCTGGAGTTAGAAATCATAGTGTTATCTCAACAACCATCTGCACCATTGCTCCCAAACTTTGGCAAGACCTTTGCTAGCATCCTATCCACCCATCTATCAAGTCTCATCGCATTTGCATCACTCATTCTCATGCTACTTTGCCTTTGTTGCATTGACTCCTTTTACTACCATGGGCTTCACTCCTCACTTTGCTGGGACTGCTACAATGACTCCTCACACCTCCCTATCATCCAACACAGCCAATCCCCCCAGTCTCGACACTCTCTGGTGTGCAGATACTGGAGCCACCTCTCATATGACTCCTCATTGACACTGGCTTTGGAATTACAGAACCCACAGAGTCCCCATTTGACTAGCAGATAACAACATTGTTTACTCTGCAGGGATAGGCTCAGTTGTGTTTGTTCCAGAGGTAGATGGTCAACTGCTTCATCCCCTTGAGTTCACAAATGTCCTGCATGTTGCTGACCTTCAAAACAACCTCCTCTCTGTCTTGTTCCTCACTTGATACAAGCAGTTCTCAGTGGTTATCTTGGAAACTGTGAGGTGCATGCTAAAGCAGTGAGGTCACAACTGAAAAAGAGGAGGATTAGTGAGGGATGGAGACAATGCACCTTAGATTGGTCACGCTGTATATCAGTTATCTCAGATGTATAAAGCTAAAGAACTATCTACTACATGAGACTCCTTATATACTACAGGGACTGGCACACAGACCATGTGCTGTCACTGTAGGGCAGGCATATGTAAATAAGATGCACAGCATCTGTGAGAAGTAGCAATGCTGTGCATTGCACTGCATCAGTAAGTGTCTGTGGGAAATGTAGTCATATTTATATAGTAAGTGGCCCAATGACTAAATGGATATGTGTCATAGATAATTGCAATAAGATCTACTAATGATCTGATAAGATGAGATAAGATATCTCTAGTAGATCTTGAGCGATAAGGATGAAAGAAATCATAAAATGAAAAGAAAAATAAGTATGTCCTGACAGAAACAGTCATGAACTTCCTTTGCAATGGCTCTGTTCTGTCTACAGCTTCTGTCAATGACTCTAATGCTGCCTATCTTGAAGGCACCACTACTCCCATTCCACCTCCAATTGTCAATTCAGCTCTATCTTTGTCAACTTTGCCTCTGGACACTTCCTTGTGGCATACAAGACTTTATCACCATCACTATAGAGGTATAGATCACATTTTGAAGCAGCAGCTAGTCTCAGGGCTTGTGATAGAGTCCCCTTCACCCCCTGATCCTGTTTGTGAACCCTGCTTAGCTGGTAAAATGCATGCAAACCCTTTCCCCACCTCACAAACTCACACCTCTGCACCTCTTGAGCTTGTCCACTCTGACTTGCATGGTCCTCTTCCTGTCTGTACCCACTCAGGTTTTCACTATTGGGTCTCCTTCATTGACAACTACACTCATTTTTGTGCTGTCTTTCCATTGAGGTCAAAATTGGACATTTTTGATGCCTTCAAGGCCTACAAAGCTTATACTGAAAACCACCTTGGAGGAAAGATCAAGACTCTTCAAGATGACAAGGGTGGTGAATATATGCTTTCCTCCAATTCACTACAGATGCTGGCATTGCTGTTGGTATTAAAGGTTCTTCACCAACTCTCCTCTTATTTTCCTATCTCGAGATTTCCAGACTTTGTGTTACATTTACTTATATCTTTCTTTGTGCTCATGTGTTTGACTTTGTACTTTACCCACACCTGTGGCACACTCTCATAGTTCATACTCCACAGTTATGTGCAGTTTAAAGGAGTCCTTGGTGGCACAACTAGCTCTTTCTCTAGTTGCTCACTTCAGACTTCAGGTACTGTACTTATGACTCTGTCTCTTCTTTCTCTAGTTGCTCACTTCAGACTTCAGTCCCCCACTTAGTGTGGTGTCTGGAGTAGCCTCTGTTGCAATCCACCAAGTCCATTATTGTCTTTTAACAATTGCTCAACAACCAACACACTATTAGGAACAGGCCACAGCAGAATGGAGTTGCAGAGAGGGCTAACAGGACTATGGCTGAGGGTATCACTGCTATGCTAGCTGAGTCTGGACTCCCTTTGTCATTTTGGGGAGAAGCCCTAGCTTCCTATGTTCATGTCTGGAACTGCCTACCCACCTCAACTATCCCTAAAGCAGCCACTCCCTTCGAGCTATGGCATGGCAAGAAGCCAGATGTCTCCCATCTTCGAGTCTGGGGTTGCACTGCTTATGTGCATGTGCAGAGGGACCAGAGGGACAGTCTAGCTGTTAAACTTCAAAAGACAGTGACTTGTGATTAGAACCAATGGAAGCTACAAACACCACACTAAGTGGGGGACTAGAGTCCGAGATGAGCAACTAAGTAAATAATGTAACAGTGAGTTTACAGTACCTAGAGTCTGAGATGAGTGACTGAAGAAAGCAGTTGCACCACCCAGGAACTCTTTTATAGTACGCATAAATGTGGAGTCTGAACTATAAGAGTGTGTACAGTATATGTGTGGAGTCAGAACCTAAACACATCAGGACAAAGAAAGATATGATAAGATGTAACTCAAAGTCTGGAAATCTNGATAAGAAAAAGATGAGAGAGTTGGTGAAGAACCTTATATAACAATAGTCCCTCCTGATGAAGCAACTCTCTAGCTTTGCCACTAGGTCAGTCCCATCATGCCCTGCAGCCTCACAACTCTCTGGACACAGAGAGACTTGGTGAGCAGGTCAGCAACTTGGTCTTCAGTAGGGACATAAACAGGAGTAAGTGTCCCTGCCTTGACTGCATCCCTAAGCCAAAAGTATCTCATATCCAAGTGCTTCATCCTCCCATAGTGCTCTGGATTCTTTGCCACAGAGAGAGCTGACTGGTTGTCAATAAGGAAAGTGGAAGGGCCCTCAACAGGGTAGCCCAGCTCCTGTAGCAAGTTCCTCATCCAAAGCATCTCCTTGCCTGCTTCAACAGCTGCTATAAATTCCACCTCTGTAGTTGACAGGGCAACTAAGGACTGCAGCTTTGAAGACCAGCTAACAGCACCTGTCCCAATGCAAAGGACATAGCCCAAAGTCAACCTACTAGTGTCTGAGTCACCACCATGGTCTGCATCTGTGTAGGTGAGGAAGGGCTGTTGAGATTGTGAAGGGGAAGGTGAATAGGAAAGCTTCAAGTCAACAGTGCCCTTCAAATACCGAAGCAAATGCTTGACTGCCTTCCAGTGCTCCATCCCAGGGTTGTTGTTAAATTGAGATAGAGTGGAGACAGTATGGGAGATGTCGGGCCTGGTAGCAGTGGCAAGGTAGAGTAGTGCACCTACAGCAGAGACATAGGGAATGTCCTTCATTGCAACTACTTCTGCAGGAGTCTTCGGAGACATAGCTGCTGAAAGTCAAAGTCCTGGCTGCATAGGTGTTAGCACAGGCTTGCAATCTTGCATGCTGAAGTGTTCAAGTATGTCAAGGGTGTACTGGCACTGAGAAAGGGAGATAGTGCGATTTGGGGGATCCCTAGTGATCTGTATGCTGAGCAAGAAAGAAGTGGCTCCCAAGTCCCTAAGACAAAAATGCGAAGACAGCTGCTTAATGACAGAGTGTATGGCTTCGAGGGAGTTAGAGGCAAGTGTAATGTCATCGACAAAGACTGGGAGAATGATTTGCACACTGTCCTTGCTAAAGACATAGATGCTGGAGTTGACTTTGACACACTTGAAGCCCATTTCGAGTAGCACTGACTGCAGCTTCTGGTGCCACATTCAAGAGGCTTGCTTATGGCCATAGATCAATTTCTGGAGCTTCAGGACTTTGTGAGGACTCCCCAGAGCAAACCCTTCAGGCTGTTGCATGTAGACTTCTTCATCGAGATCCCCATTAATGAAGGCATGAGAAATCTCAATAGAGTGGAGGTGTAGATCGTTGAGACCAGCTAAGGCAAGAATGGTTCTAATGGCTGCAAACTTAGCTGTAGGAGCAAAGGTTTCATTGAAGTTGAAACTGGGCCTTTGACTGAAGCCCTTTGCTACAAGTCAAGCCTTGTACCTCTCCACAGATCCATCAGCATTCCTTTTAACCTTGAAGACCCATCTGCAACCAATTGCTTTCCAGCTGGGGGGGAGATCAGTTAACTCCCAAGTGCCATTGTGACTGTGAGCATCTGCTAAGAGCGGCCTATTGGATGGTCTTAGGGAGATTCTATAATGTTACTCCTGGTAACCAAAGTTTGGATATGAGTGTTGTAAACGTAATAGAGGTTTCTGATGATGAAGAATGGAATCAACGAGATGATTATGAGGATAATTCTGCCAATAATGATACGAGGATCCAGAGTGACAAGTGTAAGATGTCATAAAGCTACGTTCTAGTGGTTTTAGAGGTCTTAGACTTGGTTCTTAGAGAGTGAAGCAAGATTGTAACGAGCTTAGATCAAGCGCAGTGTAAGGAGAATCCCTAGATTGTGAAGTTGACAAGACTGGGGTTTAAGACCACCAGTTTGTCAACTATTTATACGAAACTAGCGATCTAACTATAGTAAAGTTACGCAGTAATGCACAGTAAGTAAACAAAAGTGCGCAGTAAAGTGCAGTAAGTATGCGTCCATGTGATATAAGTGGCTCAGCCACAAGTGCAAAATGAACTAGAGATAAACAAAGGTAAATAAAAGCGAGAAAAGATAGTCCTTGCTAATTGTATAGTAATAGTCCTTAGCAAGTAAATGTTATAATAAATAAAAAGGGAGATAAAAGATAAAAGATGAGTCTAATATAGTACTTGGAGCTAAGCTCACACTTAAGTATGTAAATACTTAAGTACTATAAAAGAGAAAGGAAATGTAAGTCCTTACTAAGTAAAGTGGAGCTAAGCTCACACTTGTAGTAATAATACTACTCTTTACTAGTAAGTAAGATAAAAGAAAAAGAAAAAGAAAAAAGAAAACGCGTTATGAGGTGCCAAAGCAAGTGCCTCGTAACAGCATCCAGTTCTTCTTCAGCTGCTACAGTCCACTGTTTTGCGTCTGAGTGCCCCAAAGCTTGCCTGTATGTAGAGGGCTCTGGGCCTAATGAAGCTGCAAAAGCACGACCTGGATCTGTGAAAAATGCGCCCGGAAACTCCACATCTTTGTCAGCTTCTTCCTTGACTTGCACATCTTCTTCCTCTTCTTCAGAACTCTCTAGAATCAGTGTAGGTTCCCTGTGTACTCTCCACCACTCACCCAGGCCCTCCTTTCCCTGTTGCTATGACGTAGGTGTGTAGTTCTAGGTGCAGGAGTAGGAGTTGGAGTTGGAGCAACACTAGGGGTATGGGATTGAGACTGAGATGAAGTCGAAGGAGTAGCAGAGACAGGCTCTTCCAGAGATGAAGTTGAAGATGCAGGGGATGAAGGGGGACTAGCTTCAACAATGGGGGGTGCTGGGACAATAGGAGCAGTAGTAGAAGACTCTGTGTCAAGATCAGCATCCAACAAATCCCTCCCTTGATCTGGCACAGACTCAGAAGTCAAGATAGGGACAGCAAGTGAAGGTGAGGGAATAGGGCCATCCATCCTAGCAGGGAAGTGTCTTTCATTGAAGTCAGCCCTCTCACTAATAAAGCAAGTCCTCGAAGATTGGTCCCAGAACTTCCAGCCCTTGGAGTCTGCAGGATAACCTATAAAGACAGCCTTTCACATATGAGGTGCTAGACTGTCCCTCTGATCCCTCTGCACATGCACATAAGCAGTGCAACCCCAGACTTGAAGATGGGAGACATCTGGCTTCTTGCCATGCCATAGCTCGAAGGGGGTGGTTGCTTTATGGATAGTTGAGGTGGGTAGGCAGTTCCAGACATGAACATAGGAAGCTAGGGCTTCTCCCCAAAACGACAAAGGGAGTCCAGACTCAGCTAGCATAGCAGTTATACCCTCAGCCATAGTCCTATTGGCCCTCTCTGCAACTCCATTTTGCTGAGGTTGGTTTCAAACAGTGTGCTGCCTGACAATGCCTGCCTCTGTTGTGAACTGGGTAAAGGCATTAGACATGTACTCCCCTCCCTTATCATCTCAAAGAGTCTTGATTTTCATCCCCAGGTGATTTTTGGCATAAGCTTTGAAAGCTTTGAAGGCCTCGAAGGTGTCTGACTTGGCCTTGATAGGGAACACAGCTCTGAATCTTGTGTAGTCATCAATGAAGGAGACCCAGTATCTGTAGCCTGAGTGTGTCTGGACAGGGAGAGGACCATGCAGATCAGAATGTACAAGCTCAAGAGGAGATGAAGTGTGAGTTTGAGAGGTAGGGAAAGGATTGGCATGCATCTTGCCAGCTAGACAGGGTTCGCAAACTGGATCAGGAGGTGAAGGGGAGTTTATAACAAGCCCAGAGATGAGATTCTGCTTCAAAATGTGCTCAATACCTCCATAGTGATGGTGACAGAGTCTTCTATGCCATAGTGAAATGTCTAGAGGCAAAGTCAATGAAGATAGAGTAGAATTGACTGCAGAAAGTGGAGTGGGAGTAGTGGTGCCTTCCAGATAGGCAGCATTAGAGTCATTGACAGAAGCTGTGAATAAAACAGAGCCATTGCAAAGGAAGTTCATGACAGTCTCCAAGATAACAACTGAGAACTGCTTGTAACAAGTGAGGAACAAGACAGAGAGGAGGTTATTTTGAAGGTCAGGGACATGCAGGACATTGGTAAACTCGAGGGGATGAAGTTGTTGACCATCTACCTCTGGGACAAACACAACTGAGCCTATTCCTGCAGAGTAAACAATGTTGTTATCTGCTAGTCAAATGGGGACTCTGTGGGTTCTGTAATTCTGAAGCCAGTGTCAATTTGGAGTCATGTGGGAAGTGGCTCCAGTATCAGCACACCAGAGAGTGTTGAGACTAGGGGGAATGGCTGTGTTGGTTGATAGGGAGGTGTGAGGAGTCATTGTAGCAGTCCCAGCAAAGTGAGTAGTGAAGTCCATTGGAGTGACAAGGAGTCGATGTGAAGAAGGCTTCATAGCGCAAGGGCGAGTGATGCGAATGCAATGATACTTGGTATACGAGTGGATGGGATGCTAGCAAAGGTCTTGCCAACGTTTGGGAGCAATGGTGCAAACGGTTGTTGAGATAACACTATGATTTCTAACTCCAGGAGTTGAGACTTCAATGCTATTGTGAGAGAACCAGTGAAGTGAATTTGCTGAAACTTGGATTGGATATAGACACAGTGTAGACGGAGGTCTGTACGAATCTTCAAGAGGATTGGTTGTGTGGAAGTCAAGATATTAAAGTCACAAAGTCAAAAGAGCACAGGGCCCATAACCTGTTAATCTTCAATAGAGAGTGACTTGTGATTAAACAGAGGAGCACTACAAACACCACACTAAGCAGGGGACTAGAGTCCAAGATGAGCAACTAAGTAAATAAAGTGTAAGTGATGTTACAGTACCTAGAGTCCAAGATGAGCAACTGAAGAAAGCAGTTGCACCACCCGGAAACTCTTTTATACTATGTATAAATGCAGAGTCTGAATGTTAACTGTGTGTACCATATATGTGTGGAGTTAGAACTCAAATGGATCAGTAGAAGTGGAGATATAAGCAAGTGTAACTCAAAGTCTGGAAATCTCAAGATAACAAAATAAGAAGAGAGTTGGTGAAGAATATTATATAACAACAGTTATTTCCCATTCACATCACTCGTTCTTGTGTGCCATCATCATTGTCATCATGCCCTCTGACTCTACCTCCTCTCCATCTATCCCACCTCTCTCAAACTCTAACTACCCTCAATGGTTGATGGAGATGAAGGCCTGGTTGATGATGAGAGGTCTTTGGATGTTGGTTTTGGGTGAGGAGACAATTACAGATAAGTCCAAGTCCCTCTCTGAGTATCAGGATTGGAAGATGAGGTTGCAAAAGGCTGCTGGAGCCTCGTTCCTTGCTGTTGAGCATGAACAAAGGGTCCATCTTGGAGGCATAGAGTGTGATCCCATCAAGATCTGGGAGAAACTCAAGAAGGTACACCTTTTGAAGAAGCCTGGGGCAAGATTCAATGCCTATGATGACCTGTTCTCCATCAGGAAGAAGCCTGAAGAGTCCTTGCAAGCCCTCATGAACAGAGTTGAAGAAGCCATGAGGACCATCAGCAATCTTCATCCTAAGGGCTTTACTTTGCAGAACCTTAATGAAGAGCTTGCTTGCATGTCTCTTATTAGATCCCTGCCTGAAGAGTACAGTCACTTCACCTCTTCCCTGCTCCTTCTCGACACCCTTGACAAGGACAAGTTGCAAGCCGCTTTCATCACAGAGGAAACCAATAGATCTCGTCATCCTGAAGTGTTGGCTACCTCCAGGGCTATGCAAGCATCATCTTCTACTCAATCTTGTTGCCCCTGGAACAACTACAAGTGTGAATACTGTGGCAAGGATGGCCATACTTCACAAAGGTGCTACAAGAGGATGGATGAACTAGTGAAGAACTCCAAAGGCTCCTCAACTGCTAACAAAGCTACCTTGTCATCTACTGCCCTGGAATTTGCTGGCAATGCAAGTCTTTGCTCTGATCCTTCCTGTCAGGCCGCTATTATTTTCTCTATTTTTCTCTTCATTTTTCTCTATTTTCTTATGTCTATATCATCATAGATCTTATAATTGCTCCTGATCTATTGAAGTGATTTCCACAGTCACATACTCTTTCTCTTCATTTTTATTGGCTGATGATGCATATGTCATCCGATCTCCAATTGGCCCATTCTATATTTAGTTATGACTCCTTTTCTCACACTTACTGTGTATGCTCACCAATCTCTCTCACACCTGCTGCGGAATATCACCAATTACTCCCACAGTTGCTGCAGAGCCTCAGTCAGCACTGACACATCCCCTCTATTATTAGATATGATGTCATTACTTCATTCTCTCATTCTCCAGCCCTATACTGTACTGCATGGTCTGTGCACACTCTAGGGTACTATATATACATAGGACTCCTAGCAGTTTACTCTCCAGTTCTGATCATCTGGGATATCCACCAGGTACAGTACTCTTCTCTTCTTTTATTTACTATACTCTAATACATCTGGGATATCTGCTAGCTTAAGTGCAATTGTCCTTTGTTTTAGCATCTTTTCAGTTGTTTGGCTTTGGCTTTGCGTCGGCCTCACAATTGATCAGAACTCCCTCCCCTGCCACACCTTTCCTCTTCCCCCCTTTCCTGCAGACAGGTGTTTCCACCACCAATTTGTCTGCAACCCTTTCTACACCATAGGCTTCGTTCACAAACCCAAGTGTGAACAGAAGCATTTCTATCGCCAACTTTTCTTCCCTCACCCTCCTCTCCATTTCTGTCAACACTGCAAGTGGCAGAAACACAAGAGTGAGTGTATCTGTAGCTTGTGGACTAAAACTTACATCCCTTGCTCACCCTCCTCCACCCTTCAAATTGTTGCAGGTTGTTATAGTGTTCACCCCCTACACCTCCACCTCATGCCCAGTGACATCCTCCACAGCATGCACATGGTGGACACTTGGAGTAGAGTGGTCAATATGCAATCATGGATGTTCTGGGAGGATCTCATATGACACACAGATTCCTGGGAACTCAGTGGGTCTTCTGACAGCTCAGGGACTGCCCACCCCTTCTACACACCACCCTCGTCCCCCCCATACTCGCTCTAGGACAGAGCGTCTTTTAGACAAAAGTCTAAACATCAACTTCTACTCACTCCTCCCTGTCACCCATCCCTCCACCACTCACCTCCATCTCAGACATTGCCTTCTTGCTTGGCATGCATGCATTATCATTCAACATTGCAACGAACCTGTGACAAACTACAAGTGGTTCCCTTTCTGGATTTTTCCAGATCCAAGATCAGAGCAGTGGAAGAATCAGGATAGGAGGTATTGTATTAAATACCCTCCTACCTTTTTCAGATCTCTGCTCTATCAATACTACAACAATCCCTCTCTCATCCCTCCTCCTGTCCTCCTAGAATTAGGAGCTAACCCTGATCATGCTTTTCATATCAATCCCCATCATCATTTTGCTTCATACATTGCAGGGGGTCCTCAAACGTCTACATACTAGTGTAGCATATCTCTCTTCAAAGTCTTCATTGTTTTTGTGTTTGTCTGCATTATCATCTGTGCATTTTATTGAAGAATATAGTACTTCTGTTTTATGACTGAGCATGCCATTGACTTGACATCACTCAATTACAGAAGTACTGGAACGCTTATAGAGATCATCAGACAGATCATCAGTCAAACTGTCTCAAGACAACCAGTGGAATGCCTGGAGCAGGAGACAACCATCTCCACCAACACACAGAGAGGACAGTGAAGAGCCAGAATCTCACTTGAGGAATTGATTCATGAGTTTAGGAGATCAAGAACCATCAATGTCACAGCACTTAGAATCCAAAATTGACAGTCTTGGTACAGCCTTAGCAGCCACTCTAGTACCTCCATCTGCTGCTCCATTTGCTCCTATGGATCAAGAGCACAAACCACTGACTTTTGGGGAGATGATGAAGATAATAGAGAATCAACAGAAGCTGCTGGTGCAGCAACAACAAGCAATGATGGATCTGATGACATGCCTAGCATCAGGAGAAGGAGGTCACTCTTCCAGGCCAGGAATAGGCCTCCCACCCCATGTCCACCTTCCCAAGGTTCGCGTTGCAGAACCAACTCCTTTTGATGGCGACAAAAAGAAATTCCAATCCTTTTTGGATCAAATCTATCTTGTCCTTCAAGCACACCTGGAATACAAAGATGAAGACAAGGTGACAGTCATACTGTCTTATATCAAAGGAGGATATGCAGAAGAATGGAAGAAGGGAGTACTATGAGAAATAGAGGCTTACAGGATAGAGCCCCACAAACATGAAGAGCCATTCAAGAATTTCAATGAGCTCCTAATGATGATGAAAATTACTTTTGGAGATCATAATGAAGAACAGACAGCGCATTGTGCACATTGTTCAAGAAAGGGATGAATCATCCCCTTCTCCAGTCCTGTTATGTTGAGACACCTCTCCCTGGTGATCTAGAAGGATGGATTAGATGAGTGAGAGTCAGGGCATATGCATATCAAGATATGCAGAATTTCGAGTTGACTTGGGGACAAAGACAGATGGAGCAACAGCAATATGGAAGACAACAGGGGCAACAACAGCATAACTTCACCCCTTGTCAATTCACTTCTACAGCTGTGCCTGCAGGAGAACCTATGGATGTCGACAGAGCCAGAGGACCATGCCCTTGGCTATGTTTCAATTGTGGCAAAGAAGGACATTTTGCAAGAGAATGTCCTGAGCCAAGGCACCCTCAGGGGCAACAACAACAACAAAGGGGGAATGTGAGGACCCTTCAGGAGATGCATATGCTGAATGAAGCAGACTTCTTGGCTGAGATGCAGAAGGAGTTCCAGGCACATGGTCTCTGATTAAATGATCCAAATGGCTCAAAGAGTGGAGCACAGCAGTTGGGTTTTGGATTGGACAGGAACTGAGCACAAGTTCACCATCCTATAATAGGTTTTCTATGCTTCAGACTGATGATAAGGATGTTGATTGTCTCAATGCTTGTACCCAAATTTATTTAACACACATTGTTCTGTCTTACTCTCAGTCTGAAGTGAAACCTCAGGTGCAACAGGATATTCCTCCTGTGGAGAAAAAGGAATACATCCAAAGAACACTATTTGATGTCACCAGCTTCCCTGAAATGAAACTCAAAATCAAAACAGTGGATACAGGAGCTGTTTTAGAAGTTGACGCCCTTCTTGATTCAGGAGCTACAGGATTATATGTCAATAAAGAATTTGCCAAGAAAAACAACTTAAACACAAAAAAATTGGCAAAATCCATTCCTGTTTACAATGTTGATGGATCACTCAATCAAGGAGGATCTATTGAAGAGATGATTGACTTTATTATGACTATCAATGGCCATACTGAATGGGCTACTTTTGCAGTCTGTAATTTGGGCAAGAAGAATGTCCTTGTTGGAGAATCATGGTTGAGAATCCATAATCCTGAAATTGACTGGTTACAGGGAAAAATACACTTCACAAGATGCCCATGCAGATGTGAAGTACACCTCAGAGCCGACAGACAAGTCTGGAAGTCAAACAAAAAGTTGATGAAGCAGCAAAGTCAAACTATACATCAAGAAGCTGAAGAAAGAATTGCAGCCAAAGAAGAAGGAGATCGGATATTGATGGTTATGGTCAATCAGAAGGAAATGGAGGCATCCATTCAAAATATTAGCCAAGAACTTGCTATTGAAGTGGAAAAGAAGAAGTTGAAGAAGAATTTTGAGGACATTGTACCCAAAGCATATCATCATTTCAAATGGGTATTTGACAAAGAAGCTTTCAATTCTCTTCCTCCAAGATGTCCTTGGGATCATGCTATCGAACTTAAACCAGGTGCAAAACCATCAGCTGGTAAAGTTTACAATCTTTCCTTGGATGAACAAAAACAATTGGAATTGTTTATTGAAGAGAACTTGAAAAGCGGTCATATTCATCCTTCAAAATCTCCCATGGCATCACCTTTCTTCTTTATCAAAAAGAAATCTGGAGATCTTCAACCTGTTCAAGACTATCGCAAGCTCAATGACATGACGATCAAGAACAGTTACCCTCTTCCTCTTATTTCAGAATTGATTGATCAACTTCATGGAGCATGATACTTCACAAAAATGGATGTTTGTTGGGGCTACAACAATGTTAGGATCAAAGACAATGATGAATGGAAAGCTGCCTTTGTCACTGACAAAGGTTTATTCGAACCTTTGGTTATGTTCTTTGGCCTCTGCAACAGCCCTGCCACTTTCCAAACGATGATGAACCACTTGTTCTGTGGTCTTATTTCATGAGGAGTTGTGGTGGTCTATATGGACAATATCCTGATATTTACAGCAACACTGGAAGAACATCACAAGGTCACACAGGAAGTTCTTCAAATACTCACAGATAATAAACTCTATCTCAAACCAGAGAAATGCAAGTTTGAACAGACTTCCATCGATTTCCTTGGCCTGAAGATTTCTTTTGACAAGATTGCTATGGATCCAGTCAAGGTACAGGGCATCAAAGACTGGCCAATTCCACAGAACCTTCATGATGTCTGCTCATTTTTGGGCTTCTGCAACTTTTATCGCTGTTTTATTCTTGGGTTTTCTAATATTGCTAAACCCTTGAATGAACTTATGCAGAAGGATGTCAAATGGCATTGGAATAATGAACAGCAGTTGGTGTTCACTTGTTTACAAGATGCTGTGTGTTCTGAGCCAGTTTTGGTTTTTCCAGATGAGCAGTATCCATTCAGAGTTGAAGTGGATAGTTCGGGTTATGCTACTGGTGCAGTTCTTTCACAGCTTTGACAGGATAACAAGTGGCACCCTGTTGCTTACCTCAGTAAGGGTTTGTCACCTGCTGAGTGTAACTATGACATATACAACAAAGAGATGTTGGCCATCATTCATGCTCTGGAAGCATGGTGACATTACCTAGAAGGTTCCATTCACCCTGTTCAAGTCATCACTGACCACAAGAACTTGGAATACTTCATGACAGCCCAGAAACTTAACCATTGTCAAGCTCGTTGGTCTCTTTACTTGTCTCACTTCCAGATTGATATGGTCCACAAACTGGGCTCTACCAATGTTCGCCCTGATCTCCTCTTGAGACATTCAGACCATAAGAAGGGGGTAGAAGATGACAACAAGAATGTCATCTTGCTCAAACTGGAATTTTTCAAACACAAAATCTCCCTTGCAGCACTCAGCCCTCCTATATTGAAGAAAATTATGGACACACAAAAAGAAGATCATGACTACAAAGTTTGGGACAAGTTGGATGCAGACTTGAGGAAAACTGCAGTATTCACATGATGGAGTGAAGATGACAAGAAGATGCTTTTCTATGATGGGAAACTCTATGTCCCAGAAACAATGTACACTGAACTGATGAAGACCTGCCATGATTCACCTCTTGCAGGACATCCAGGATACAAGAAAACCTTGGAAATGGTTCAACAACACTTCTGGTTCCCAAACATGGCGTCATATGTGGAGAAATATGTCAAAGGATGTGATTTATGCCAAAGGACAAAGACTTTCCCTACAAAACCACAAGGAGAGTTAACACCTAATGAAATCCCTTCACATCCTTGGCAAATCATTTCTACAGATCTCATTGTCAAATTGCCTGAAAGTCAAGGCAATGATTCAATTCTCATGGTCATGGATCGTTTCACCAAAATGATTCATGCTATTCCAATGACAGAGATGATTATAGCAGAAGGAGTGGCATGCCTTATGAGAGATCATGTTTGGAAGCATCATGGTCTCCCAGAAAAGGTTTTATCAGACAGAGGACCTCAATTTGCATCACAAGTCATGCGCAAATTAAATCGTTTATTGGGGATTCAAACAGCTACGTCCACAGCTTATCATCCCCAAACAGATGGACAAACAGAGCAGATAAATCAAGAAATAGAGCAATATTTCTGCATCTTTATTAATCATTGACAAAACAATTGGGCAAGCTGGTTGCCTATGGCAGAATTTGCTTACAACAATCGCGTCCATTCAGCAACAAAATACTCACCATTTATGCTGAATTATGGACAAGATCCTTGAATGGGCCATGAACCTTGTATGTCTACTAGAATCAATTCAGTGGACAAGTTTGTAGCAGGGCTCAAACATATCAGAGAAGAAGCAGAAGTGGCATTGAAGAAGGCAGCAGATGATATGAAGAAGTTTTATGATGAAAACCAAGGCAAAACTCCCATTTATGCCATTGGAGATAAGGTTTGGCTTGAAGCCACCAATATTGACACAGGCAGACCCATGAAGAAATTGGATCACAAACATCTTGGACTATATGAAGTACTTGAAGTACTTTCAAATAATGCATATCGTCTTAAACTCCCCAAGACCATGAAGATTCATCCAGTTTTCCATGTTGTCAAACTTCACCCTTTCATCAAAGATGTCATCATTGAACAAGAAATTTGTCCCCCTCCTCCTCCTATCATCAAAAATGGTATTGAAGAATATGAAGTCGAAGAAATTCTCAACAGTCATCTTTCTCATGGTAAAGTTCAATATCTGGTCAAATGGAAGGACTACCCTGCAGAGGAAAATTCTTGGGAACCTGCTTCAGTATTGATGGAAGATGTTCCTGATATGCTCAAGAGGTACCATAAAGAACATCCTCAAGCAATACATTTGGTAGCCATTTATTCCCTTTATCAGATGGAATATTCACCTGAGATGATGGCCCAACCACATTATGCTTGACGACTTCATGAAGAAACACCTATCCCCACTCCACCAGTTCTTGATGAAGGATATGAGGAAGTACCTTTTGGCATCATTGACAATGAAGATGATTTCACAGATGAGGATGATGATGGAGTTATTACTCCCAAATCATATGAAGACTTGAAAGAATTACCCAAGTTGTCATCCATCATCCCTCTTTCTCCATCACTCTTTGCTGGCATTCCTTTCAAATCTATGGAAGGAGAAGAAGAAGATATTTGCCACACATGTTCATCTCCATTCTTTGCTCATCGAGACATCTTGCCTTAAGAAGGGGGTATTTGTCAGGCTGCTATTATTTTCTCTATTATTCTCTTCATTTTTCTCTATTTTCTTATGTCTATATCATCATAGATCTTATAATCACTCCTGATCTATCAAAGTGATTTCCACGGTCATGTACTCTTTCTCTTCGTTTTTATCAGCCTATGACGTGTATGTTGTCTGATCTCCAATTGGCCCATTCTATATTTAGTTATGACTCCTTTTCTCACACTTACTGCATATGCTCACCAATCTCTCTCACACCTGCTGCGGAATATCACCAATCACTCCCACAGTTGCTGTGGAGCCTCAGTCAGCACTGATGCATCCCCTCTATTATTAGATATGATGTCATTACTTCATTCTCTCATTCTCCAGCCCTATACTGTACTGCATGGTCTGTGCACACTCTAGGGTACTATATATACATAGGACTCCTAGCGGTTTACTCTCGAGTTCTGATCATCTGGGATATCCGCTAGGTACAGTACTCTTCTCTTCTTTTATTTACTATACTCTAATACATCTGGGGTATCCACTAGCTTAAGTGCAATTGTGACCCCTCATTGACACTGGCTCTGAAATTATGAGCCACTCCGACTCCCTATTCGATTAGTAGACAACAAAGTCATCTATTCTGCCAGGGTTGGGTCTGTGGTGTTTGAGCCAGAGCTAGAGGGTCGGAAGTGTCATCCTGTAGAGTTTACAAAGGTTCTACATGTCCTGGAGCTTTGTAACAACCTTCTGTCTGTTCTATACCTCACAAAAATCAAGGGATTCTCTGTTGTTATCCTTGAAGATGTGATGAGCTTCCTTTGCAATGGTTCTATCTTATTCTCTGCAAGTGTCAATGCTTCAAACAGTGCCTATCTCAAAGGATCCACTATCCCTGCACCTCCTACACTAGCTAATGCAGCTGTAGCTTCATTGACACTGCCTCTAGACACTTCTCTATGGCACCAGAGGCTTTGCCATCACCATTATGGAGGTATAGATCACATTTTGAAGCAGCAGCTAGTCTCCAGGCTTGTCATACAGTCTACTACACCCCTGGACCCTATTTGCAAACCTTGTTTAGCAGGCAAAATGCACTCTAATCCCTTCCCCTCATCACAAACACATACTTCTGCCCCTCTTGAGCTCATCCATTCTGATCTCCATGGTCCTCTCCCTGTTCGTACACACTCGAGATTTCATTATTGGGTCTCCTTCATCGATGACTACACCAGGTTCAGAGCAGTCTTCCCTATCAAGGCGAAATCGGACACTTTCAAAGCATTTAAAGCCTTCAAGGCTTATGCTGAGAACCACCATGGTACCAAGATCAAGACCCTTTGAGATGACAAAGGAGGAGAATACATATCCAATGCTTTCCTTCAGTTTACTACAGATGCAGGCATTACTAGGCAGCATACTGTACGAAACAGGCCACAGCAGAATGGAGTAGCTGAAAGGGCTAATAGGACTATGGCAGAGGGAGTAACTGCTATGCTAGCTGAGTCTGGCCTTCCTTCGTCGTTCTGGGGAGAAGCCCTTGCTTCTTATGTGCATGTATGGAACTGCCTTCCTACCTCTGCTATTCACAAAGCTACTACTCCCTTTGAGTTATGGCACAAGAGGAAGCCAGATGTCTCTCACCTTCATGTATGGGGTTGCCTTGCTTATGTCCATGTGCAGAGGGATCAGAGGAACAGCTTACAGCCCCACATGCAGAAGTGTGTCTTTATTGGCTATCCTACTGGCTACAAAGGTTGGAAGTTCTGGGATCTTGCTTCAAAGAGATGCCTTATCAGTGAGAGAGCTGATTTTGATGAGAGGTACTTCGCATCTCACAAGGATGCTCCGGTGGCTCCTTTACCATCTCTTATCACTCCTCCTGTGAATTCTGAGTCTGTGCCAGCTCCAGGGGGGAAGTCTTTTGATTCTGATCTCGACACAGACTCTACTCGTCCTGTTACTACACCTGCAGCACCTCCTGTCAACCCAGCTAGCCCTCCATCATCTCCTGCTTTGTCTGCTTCATCTCTAGAATACCCTGCTTCTACTGCTCCTTCAACTTTGACACAGTCTCCTATCCCTGCCCCTACTCTTTCTCCTACTCCTGCACCTAGGGCTACACCTGTGCATCATAGTACTAGGGAAAGGAGAGCTCCTGGAGAGTGGTGGAAGGTGCATAGAGAGCCTACACCAATTCTCAAGAGCGCTGAAGAAGAGGAACAATGCAAAGCTGAAGTCAAATTAGAAGATGATGAAGAAGAGGAGTTCCCTGGTGCATTTTTCACTTATCCAGGATCTGCTTTCACCAGTTCGTTGGGTGTGGAACCATCTACCTACAGGCAAGCTTTGGCGCACTCTGATGCAAAGCAGTGGACACAAGCAGCTGAAGAAGAACTAGATGCCCACAGTCGCAATGGCACTTGGGAGCTTGTTACTCTCCCTCCCGTCTGAAAAGCCATTGGTTGCAGATGGGTGTTCAAGGTCAAATGGAATGCTGATGGCTCCATTGAGAGGTACAAGGCTAGACTCGTCGCAAAGGGATTCAGCCAGAGACCAGGCTTTGACTTCAATGAGACCTTTGCTCCCACAGCTAAGTTTGCAGCAATCAGGACCATTCTTGCCCATGCTGGTCTCAATGACTTACACCTTCACTCTATCGACATCTCTCATGCCTTCATCAATGGTGATCTCAATGAAGAAGTGTACATGCAGCAGCCTGAAGGGTTTGCTCTAGGAAGTCCTGACAAAGTCCTGAAGCTTCGGAAGTCACTCTGTGGCCTAAAGCAAGCATCTCATATGTGGTACCAAAAGCTCCAGTCTGTCCTGATTGATCTTGGCTTCAAGTGTGTTAAAGTTGACTCCAGCATCTATGTCTTTAGCAAAGACAGTGTGCAGATCATCCTCCCGGTCTGTGTAGATGACATCACACTTGCCTCCAACTCCCTTGAAGCTATCCAATCAGTCATTAAGCAGCTGTCTTCACATTTCTATCTTAGGGACTTAGGAGCCACTTCATTCCTACTCGGCATACAGATCACTTGGGACTGCTCAAATCATGCTATTTCACTCTGCCAACGTCAGTACATACTAGACATACTGGAACGCTTCAGTGTGCAAGATTGTGAGCTAGTCCTCACACCCATGCAGCCAGGACTTCGACTTTCAGCACAGATGTCCCTGAAGACTCCCCAGGAGGTTGTAGCCATGAAGGATGTTCCCTATGTGTCTGCTGTAGGTGCCCTGCTCTACCTTGCCACTGCTACTTGCCCTGACATCTCCCACACTGTCTCCCTACTCTGTCGATTCAACAACAATCCTGGCATGGAGCATTGTGTTAAACTTTGATAGACAGTGACTTGTGATTGAAACAGAGGAGCACTACAAACAGCACACTAAGTGGGGGACTAGAGTCTGAGATGAGCAACTAAGTAAATAAAGTATAAGTGAGTTTACAGTACCTAGAGTCCAAGATGAGCAACTGAAGAAAGCAGTTGCGCCACCCAGGAACTCTTTTATAGTATGCGTAAATGTGGAGTCTGAACTATTAGAGTGTGTACAGTATATGTGTGGAGTTAGAACCTAAATGGATCAGGACAAAGAAAGATATGATAAGATGTAACATAAAGTCTGGAAATCTTGAGATCGGAAAAAGATGAGAGAGTTGGTGAAGAACCTTGTATAACAACACAACTTTGTCCCCTCGAGTTTACAAATGTCCTGCATGTCCCTGACCTTTGAAACAACCTCTTATCTGTCTTGTTCCTCACTCGATACAAGCAGTTCTCTGTTGTTATCCTGGAGACTGTCATGAACTTCCTTCACAATGGCTCTGTTTTGTTTACAGCCTCTGTCAATGACTCTAATGCTGCCTATCTGGAAGGCACCACTACTCCCACTCCACTTCCTGCAGTCGATTCTGCTCTATCTTCATTGACTTTGCCTCTAGACACTTCACTATGGCATAGAAGACTCTGTCACCATCATTATGGAGGTATAGAGTGCATTTTGAAGCAGAATCTCGTCTCTGGGCTTGTTATAAACTCCCCTTCACCTCCTGATCCAGTTTGTGAACCTTGTCTGGCTGGCAAGATGCATGCCAATCCTTTCCCTACCTCTCAAACTCACACTTCATCCCCTCTCAAGCTTGTACATTCTGATCTGCATGGTCCTCTCCCTGTCCAGACACACTCAGACTACAGATACTGGGTCTCCTTCATAGACAACTTCACTCGATTTTGAGCTGTGTTCCCCATCAAGGCCAAGTCTGACACCTTCGAGGCCTTCAAAGCATTCAAGGCTTATGCAGAGAACCATCTAGGTGTTGTTATACGAGGTTCTTCACCAACTCTCTCATCTTTTTCTTATCTCAAGATTTCCAGACTTTATGTTACATCTTATCATATCTTTCTTTGTCCTGATCCATTTAGGTTCTAACTCCACACATATACTGTACACACTCTAATAGTTCAGACTCCACATTTACGCATACTATAAAAGAGTTCCTGGGTGGCGCAACTGCTTTCTTCAGTTGCTTATCTTGGACTCTAGGTACTGTAAACTCACTTATACTTTATTTACTTAGTTGCTCATTTCGAACCCTAGTCCCCCACTTAGTGTGGTGTTTGTAGCTTCCATTGGTTCTAATCACAAGTCACTGTCTATTGAAGTTTAACAGGTTATGGGCCCTGTGCTCTAACTGACTTTGTGATCTTGATATCTCGGCTCCTGCACATCTGATCCACTTGCAAATTCGTACAGACCTCCGTCTACACTGCATCTACCTTCAATCGAGGTGTCAACAAATTTCTATCACTGGTTCACTCGCAATAGCATCAAAGTCTCAACTCCTCAAGTTAGAAATCATAGTGTTATCTTGACAACCATTTGCACCATTGCTCCCAACCTTTGGCAAGACCTTTGATAGCATCCCATCCACACATGTACCAAGTATCATCACATTTGCATCACTTGCCTTCATGCAATTAAGCCTTTATCATGTCAACTCCTTTTCACCATCATGGATTGCACTACACACTTCACTGGCAATGCTAGTACCACTCCTGAAGCCTATCTATCATCCAACACTGCCATTCCTCCTAGTCTCAACACTCTCTGGTGTGCAGATACTGGAGCCACTTCCCACATGACTCCTCATCGACACTGGCTCAGAAACTATAGGCCCCACAGAGTCCCCATTTGACTAGCAGACAACAACCTTGTTTACTCTGCAGGAATAGGCTCTGTAGTATTTGTCCCAGAGGTAGATGGTCAACAGCTTCGCCCTTTAGAGTTTACCAATGTGCTCCATGTCCCTGATCTCCAAAACAACCTCCTTTCAGTCCTCTTTCTCACTCGGTACAAGCAGTTCTCAGTGGTTATCCTTGAGTCTGTTATGAACTTCATCAGATCAGGCTCTATCCTATTCTCTGCTTCTGTCAATGGCTTCAATGCTGCTTATCTTGAAGGCACTACCACTCCTGCACCACTTCCTGAAGTCAACTCTGCTCTCATTTCGTCGACTTTGCCTCTAGACACCTCACTATGGCATAGAAGACTCTGTCACCATCACTATGGAGGTATTGAGCACATTTTGAAGCAGAATCTCGTCTCTGGGCTTGTTATCAACTCCCCTTCACCTCCAGACCCCGTTTGCGAACCCTGTCTAGCTGGCAAGATGCATGCCAATCCTTTCCCTTCATCCCAAACTCACACCTCTGCCCCTCTCGAGCTTGTACACTCTGATCCACATGGTCCTCTCCCTGTCCAGACACACTCAGGCTTCAGATACTGGGTCTCCTTCATCAACGACTACACAAGATTCAGAGTTGTCTTCCCCATCAAGGCCAAATCTGACACCTTCGAAGCCTTCAAGACATTCAAAGCTTATGCTGAGAACCACCTTGGGGCGAAAATCAAGACTCTCCGGGATGATAAGGGAGGGGAGTACATGTCTAATGCCTTTACCCAGTTCACAACAGAGGCAGGGATTGCTAGGCAGCACACTGTTCAAAACCGACCTCAGCAGAATGGAGTTGCAGAGAGAGCCAACAGGACTATGGCTGAAGGAGTTACAGCAATGCTAGCTGAGTCTGGTTTGCCTTTGTCATTTTGGGGAGAAGCTCTAGCAGCCTATGTGCATGTCTGGAACTGCTTACCCACCTCCTCCATCTCAAAACCAACCACCCCTTTTGAACTATGGCACAAGAAGAAGCCAGATGTTTCCCATCTTCAAGTCTGGGGTTGCACTGCTTATGTGCATGTGCAGAGGGATCAGAGGGACAGTCTAGCTCCTCATATGCGAAAGGCTATCTTCATTGGTTACCCTACTGGTTACAAGGGCTGGAAGTTCTGGGACCAATCTTCAAGGACTTGTTTCATTAGTGAGAGGGCTGACTTCAATGAAAGACACTTCCCTGCTAGGAAGGACAGTCCTATCTCGACTCCTCCTTCCCTTGCAGTACCTCCTACACCTTCTGAGCCTGTGCCAGATTGTTGTATGCTGATCTCGACACAGACTCTTCAGCACCTCCCCCTGTTGCACCAGTACCTCCTATTTTCGAAGCAAGTCCCCCTTCATCCCCTGCATCTTCCACTTCGTCTTTGCAAGATCCTGACTCTGCCAGTCCTTCGACTTCGACTCAGTCTCCTTCACACACCCCTAGTGCCGGCCCTACTCCTTCTGTGACTCCTGCACCTAGGGCTACACCTCTGCATCATAGCACTAGAGATAGGAAGGCTCCTGGAGAGTGGTGGAAGGTGCATAGAGAGCCTACACCTATTCTTGAAAGCTCTGAAGAAGAAGAGGATGAAGTGCAAGTCAAGGAAGAAGACGACGAAGATGAAGAGTTTCCTGGTGCATTTTTCACAGATCCTGGTCGTGCCTTTGCAGCTTCATTAGGCCTGGAGCCTTCTACATATAGGCAAGCTTTGGGGCACTCAGACGCAAAGCAGTGGACTACAGCAGCTGAAGAAGAACTGGATGCTCTGGCTCAAACACCACAGACCCAACCCTGGCAGAGTAGATGACTTTGTTGTCTGCTGATCAAATAGGGAGTCAAAGTGGCTCATAGTTTTGAAGCCAGTGTCAATGGGGGGTCATATGAGAAGTGGCCCCTGTGTCTGCACACCAGAGGGAGTCAGCCAGAGTCAACAGGAAGGTGGGAGAGACAGTGGAAGGCTCAGAATGAAGACTTGCATTGCCAGCAAACTCTGGGGCAGTAGATGAAGCAGATGACATAGTAGCTTTGTTAGCAGTTGAGGAGCCTTCAGAGTTCTTCACTAGTTCATCCATCCTCTTGTAGCATCTCTGGGAGGTGTGGCCATCCCTACCACCGTAGTCACACTTGTAGGAGTTCCAGGGGTGACAAGATTGAGTAGTGGAGGAAGTTTGCATTGCCCCAGAGGGAGGCAAGACATCAGGACAATGAGACCTATTAGTTTCCTCTGTAACAAAGGCTGCTTGTAGCTTGTCTTTGTCAAGAGAGTCAAGGAGTAGCAATGATGAGGTGAAGTGACTATACCCATTGGGCAGGGATCTGATGAGGGACATGCAGGCCAGTTCTTCATTGAGGTTCTGTAGAGTAAAGCCCTTGGGATGAAAATTAGCAATTGTCCTCATAGCCTCATCTACCCTGTTCATGAGAGCTTGCAGGGACTCTTTGGGCTTCTTCCTGATGGAGAACAAGTCATCATAGGCATTGAATCTTGCCCCAGGCTTCTTCAGAAGGTGTACCATCTCAAGTTTCTCCCAGATCTTGATGGGATCACACTCTATGCCTCTGAGATGAACCCTTTGTTCATGCTCAACAGCAAGGAACAAGGCTCCAGCAGCCTTCTGTGACCTCCTGTTCCAATTGTGATACTCCGAGAGGGACTTGGACTTATCTGGAATTGTCTCCTCACCCAAAACCAACATCCAAAGACCTCTCATCATCAACCAAGCCTTCATCTCCATCAACCATTGAGGGTAGTTAGAGTTTGAGAGAGGTGGGATAGATGGAGATGAGTTAGAGTCAGAGGGCATGATGACAAAGAGGATGCTGCATTAGAATGAGGGATGCAAATGGGGTAGAGGTGTGCTTGGGAGTGTTTCTGAGGTGACTGTGAAGTATTGGAGTGATAGCACTAGTGTAGGTTGAGATATGACTATTGTTTCCAACTTGCCAAGTTGAGACCTTTGTGTTGTTGCAAAAGAACCGGTCAGTTGAATTGGCTGAACATTGGGATGGAGGTTGGTGCAATGTAGGTGGAGGTCTGTACAAAGTTTGAAAAGGATCAAATGCACAGAGGTCGAGTTATGAATGCCACAAAGTTGATTAGAACACAGGGCCCATAACCTGTTAAAGGACAATAAAGGACTTGTGGGATTGCAACAGAGGCTACTCTAGACACCACACTAAGTGGGGGACTGAAGTCTGAAGTGAGCAACTAGAGAGAGAGGAGAGAGTCATAAGTACAGTACCTGAAGTCCAAAGTGAGCAACTAGAGAGAGAGCTAGCTGTGCCATCAAGGACTCCTTTAAACTATGTGTAACTGTGGAGTATGAACTATAAGAGTGTGCCACAGGTGTGGGTAAAGTAACAAGTCAAATGCATGAGCACAAGTAAAAATATAAGTAAATGTAACACAAAGTCTGGAAATGCGAAATTAGAGAAATAGAAGTGAGTTGGTGAAGGACCTTATAATAACAACACCTTCCACCATTCCCCTGGAGCCTTCCTATCTCTAGTACTACAATGCAGAGGTGTAGCCCTAGGTACAGGAGTAGGAGAAGAGGTAGGAGCAGCACTGGGGCTGTGAGATTGGGACTGAGTCAAAGTTGAAGGAGAAGCAGAGATATGATCTTCTAGAGATAATGTTGATGAAGTAGGAGATGGGGGAGGACTTACTTCAATAACAGAGGAGCCTGCTTCAATAATAGCAGTGAAATAGGAGTGTCCTTCCTAGCTGGGAAGTGCCTTTCATTGAAGTCAGCCCTCTCACTAATAAAACAAGTCTTCAAAGATTGGTCCCAGAACTTCCAGCCCTTGTAGCCTGTGGGGTAACCAATGAAGATTGCTTTTCACATATGGGGTGCTAGACTGTCCTCTGATCCCTCTGCACATGCACATAAGCAGTGTAACCCCAGACTCAGAGATGGGAATCATCTGGCTTCTTGCCATGCCATAGTTCATAAGGGGTTGTAGGTTTTGAGATGGCAGAAGTGGGGAGGCAGTCCCAGACATTGACATAAGCAGCAAGAGCTTCTCCCCAAAATGACAAAGGGAGGCCAGACTCAGCTAACATAGCAGTGACTCCCTCTGCCATAGTCCTGTTAGCCCTTTCAGCTACACCATTTTGCTGAGGCCAATTTTGAACAGTGTGTTGTCAAATGGTGCCTGCATCTGTGGTAAACTGTTGGAAAGCATTGGACATATACTCCCCTCCCTTATCATCCCAGAGAGTCTTGATTTTCATCCCTAGGTGGTTTTTGGCATAAGCTTTGAAAGCTTTGAAGGCCTTGAAGGTGTCAGACTTTGCATAAATAGGGAAGACTGCCCAGAATCTTGTGTAATCATCTATGAAAGACACCCAATAGCAAAAACCAGAGTGTGTGCAAACAGGGAGAGGACCATGCAAATCAGAGTGTACAAGTTTGAGAGGGTGTGAAGTGTGAGTTTGCAAAGTGGGGAAAGGGTTTGCATGCATCTTGCCAGCTAAACAAGGCTCACAAACAGGATTTGGAGGTGAAGGGGACTCTATCACAAGCCCTGAGACTAGCTGCTGCCTCAAAATATGATCTATACCTCCATAGTGATGATGACAAAGTCTTCTATGCCATAGGGAGGTGTCCATAGGCAAAGTCAATGAAGCAAGAGGAGAATTAACAACTGGAGGTGGAATAGGAGTGGTGGAGCCATTGAGGTAAGCACAGTTTGAAGCATTGACTGATGCTGAAAATGTTGTTATTAAAGATTCTTCACCAACTCTCTTATCTTTTTCTTATCTTGGGATTTCCAGACTTTGTATTATATCTCCACTTCCACTCATCCATTTAAGTTCTAACTCTGCACACATATGGTACATGTAGTTAACATTCAGACTCCGCATTATGTGCACTATAAAATAGTTCCTGGGTGGTGCAACTGCTTTCTTCAGTTGCTCATCTTGGACTCTAGGTACTGTACACTCACTCCTGCATTATTTACTCAGTTGCTCATCTCAGACTCTAGTCCCCCACTTAGTGTGGTGTTTGTAGTGCTCCCTGGTTTAATCATAAGTCATTCTCTATTGAAGTTTAACAAGAAGTATCTGATTGTGACAAAGGGAAGGGATTGGAGTGCATCTTGCCTGCTAAACATGGTTCACAGATAGGGTCCAGGGGTATAGTAGACTGTATCACAGGCCTGGAGACAAGCTGTTGCTTGAAAATGTGATCTATACCTCCATAATGATGATAGCAACACCTCCAGTGCCATAGAGAAGTGTCCAAAGGCAGTGTCAACAAAGCCACAGCTTTATTGGCCAGTGTAGGAGGTGCAGGGATAGTGGAGCCTTTGAGATAAGCTGCATTTGAAGCATTGACACTTGCTGTGAAGAGTATGGATCCATTGTGAAGGAAGTTCATATCATTCTCAATGATGACAACAGTAAAGCCCTTGATTTTTGTCAAGTATAACATAGACAGGAGGTTGTTAGAAAGCTCTGGGTCATGCAGAACCTTTGTAAACTCCACAGGATGACATTTCCAACCCTCTAGCTCTGGCTCAAACACTACAGATCCAACCCCAGCAGAGTAGATGATGTTGTTATCTGCTAATTGAATAGGGAGTCAGAGTGGCTCATAGTTTCAAAGCCAGTGTCAATGTGGGGTCAGATGAGAAGTGGCCCCTGTGTCTGCATACCAAAGGGAGTCAGCCAGGGTCAATAAGAGGGTTGGAGAGATAGGAGAGGGGCTAGAACAAAGACTTCCATTGCCAGCAAAGTGTTGAGCAGTTGACAATGAAGAGGATGGAGCTGCTGCTGTTGTAGCAGAGTTAGCAGTTGATGATGAAGGTTGTGAGTTCTTGGCCAGCTCATCCATCTTCTTGTAGCATCTCTGGGAGGTGTGGCCATCCCTGCCACAGTAGTCACACTTGTAACTGTTCCAGGGGTGATGAGATTGAGTAGAGGATGAGGCTTGCATAGCTCCAGAAGAGTTGGACATGGATAGAACATCAGGGTGGTGAGATCTGTTGGTTTCCTCTGTGACAAAGGCAGCTTGTAGCTTAGCTTTATCAAGGGTGTTGAGAAGGAGCAAGGAAGATGTGAAGTGACTGTACTCTTCAGGAAGGGATCAAATAAGAGACATGCAAGCAAGCTCTTTGTCAAGGTTCTGTAAAGTAAAACCCTTCTGATGAAGATTGCTGATGGTCCTCATAGCTTCTTTGACTCTGTTCATAAGGGGTTGCAGAGACTCTTTTGGCTTCTTCCTGATAGAGAACAAGTTATTGTAGGCATTGAATTTTGCCCCAAGCTTCTTTGAGGGGTGTACCTGCTCAAGCTTTTCCAAAATCTTGATGGGGTCACACTCTATGCCTCTGAGATGTTGTTATATAAGGTTCTTCACCAACTCTCTTCCATTTCTCTAATTTCACATTTCCAGACTTTGTGTTACATTTACTTATATCTTCACTTGTGCTCATGTGTTTGACTTGTTACTTTACTGACACCTGTGGCACACTGTCATAGTTCATACTCTGCAGTTATGTGTAGTTTCAAGGAGTCCTCAGTGGTGCAGCTAGTTCTCTAGTTGTGCACTTTGGACTTCAGGTACTGTACTTATGTCTCTCTCTTGTTTACTTAGTTGCTCACTTCAGACTTCAGTTCCCCACTTAGTGTGGTGTCTCGAGTAGCCTCTGTTGCAATCCCACAAGTCCATTATTGTCCTTTAACAGGGTTTACCCTAGGGAATCCCCACCAAGTACTTCAACTCTGGAAATCTATCTATGGGCTTAAGCAGGCACCTCATATGTGGTACCAAAAGCTTCAATCTGTCTTTGTCAACATGGGCTTCAAATGTATGGAAGTTGACTCTAGCATTTATGTGTATAGCAAGGACTCTGTGCAGATCATCCTGCAAGTCTTTGTGGATGATATTACACTTGCCTCCAACAGTATTGAAGCTATTCATTCAGTTATCAAGCAGCTTTCATCACACTTCCACCTTCAAGACTTAGGACCAACCTCTTTCCTACTTGGTATTGAAATCACCCAAATCAACCATCTCCATTTCTCAGCACCAGGACATCATTGACATACTTGACTGCTTGAGCATGCAAAATTTCAAGCCTGTCCTTACACCAATGCAGCCAGGACTTCAACTTTCAGCACACATGTCTCTGAAGACTCCTGCAGAAGTTGTTACAATAAAGGACATTCCTTATGTCTCTGCTATAGGTGCCCTACTGTACCTTCCTACTGCTACTCACCCTAACATCTCCCACACTGTCTCCCTACTCTGTTGATTCAACAATAACCCTGGCATGGAGCATTGGAAGGCAGTTAAGCACTTACTTTGGTATTTGAAGGGCACTGCCAACTTGAAGCTTCCCTATCCACCTTCCCCCTTGCAATGTTGACAGCCTTTCATCACCAACACTGATCCAGACCATGGTAGAGACTCAGACACTAGTAGGTTGACTTTTGGGCTATCTCCTTTGTATTGGGACACATGCAGTTAGCTTGTCTTTGGAGCTACAATCCCTTGTTGCTCTTTTGACTACGGAGGTGGAATTTATAGGAGCTGTTGAAGAAGGCAAGGAGATGCTGTGGATGAGGAACTTGTTGTTAAACTTCGATAGAAGGTGACTTGTGATTAGAACAGAGGAGCACTACAAACACCACACTAAGTGGGGGACTAGAGTCCAAGATGAGCAACTAAAGTAAATAAAGTAAGTGTGAAGTTACAGTACCTAGAGTCCAAGATGAGCAACTGAAGAAAGCAGTTGCACCACCCGGGAACTCTTTTATAGTATGCATAAATGTGGAGTCTGAACTATAAGAGTGTGTACAGTATATGTGCAGAGTTAGAACCTAAACGCATCAGGACAAAGAAAGATATGATATGATGTAACTCAAACTCTGGAAATCTTGAGATAAGAAAATAAGGAGAGAGTTGGTGAAGAACCTTTAATAACAACACTTGTTGCAGGAACTGGGCTACCCTGTTGAAGGCCCCTCTACCTTCCTTATTGACAACCAGTCAGCTCTCTTTGTGGCACAGAATCCAGAGCACCATGGGAGGATGAAGCACTTGGACATGAGATACTTTTGACTTAGGGATGCAGTTGAGGCAGGGGCACTGACTCCTGTCTATATCCCTACTGAAGACCAAGTTGCTGACTTGCTCACCAAGTCTCTTTGTGTCCAGAAGGTGGTGAGGCTGCAAGGCAAGATGGGATCGACCTAGTGTCATGTTGGTAGTCAAGCAAAGCCCATCTTGCAACACTTTGTGGTTAACCCACTTTTCCCTATACAAAGACTGGTAGCTCAGTTGGTTAGAGCACCCTTCTAGTATGTGGGTGGTCCTGGGTTCAATTCCTGGCTGGTTCACTTCTTTTCCCTTGTTGTCCCCTGAGGTCCCTGGGCTGATATTAACAACCTGTGGCACACTTTTATAGTTCATACTCCACAGTAACATGTAGTATAAAGGAGTCCTCAGTGGCACAGCTAGTTCTCTAGTTGCTCACTTTGGACTTCAGTCCCCCACTTAGTGTGGTGTTTAGAGTACTCTCCATTGCAATACCACAAGTCCATCATTGTCATTTAATATTAATGTGGTGTCTGTAGTGCTCCTCTTTCACTCACAAGTCATATTATTTTGAAGTTTAACATCTACAACCAATAGCTTTCCAGTGTTAAACTTCGATAGACAGTGACTTGTGATTAGAACCAATGGAAGCTACAAACACCACACTAAGTGGGGGACTAGAGTCCGAGATGAGCAACTGAAGAAAGCAGTTGCACCACCCAGGAACTCTTTTATAGTACACATAAATGCAGAGTCTGAACTATAAGAGTGTGTACAGTATATGTGCGGAGTTAGAACTGAAATGGATCAGGACAAAGAAAGATATGATAAGATGTAACACAAAGTCTGGAAATCTCAAGATAAGAAAATAAGGAGAGAGTTGGTGAAGAACCTTATATAACAACATCCAGCTGGGGGGGAGATTAGTAAGCTCCCAAGTGCCATTGCAACTGTGAGCATCCAGTTCTTCTTCAGCTGCCTGAGTGCACTGCTTTGCATCTGAGCACCCCAAAGCTTGCCTATAAGTAGAGGGCTCTGGCATAACACTGCTGCAAAGGCATGACCTGGATCTGTGAAAAATGTGCCCAGAAACTCCTCATATTCATCAGCTTCTTCCTTGGCTTACACTTCTTCTTCTTCTTCTTCTTCTTCTTCTTCTTCAGAACTCTCTACAATTGGTGTAGGCTCTCTATGCACCTTCCACCACTCCCCCAGAGCCTTCCTATCTCTAGTAAAATAATGCAGAGGCATAGCCCTATGTGCAGGAGTAGGGGAAGGGGTCAGAGCAGCACTGGGGGTATGAGATTGAGATTGAGTCAAAGTCCAAGATGTAGCAGAGATCAGCTCATCCAGAGATGAAGTTGAAGATGCAGGAGATGAAGGGGGGCTTGCTTCAACCACAGGGGGTGCTGGGACAATAGGAGCAGGTACTGAAGAGTCCATGTCAAGATCAGTATCGAACATATCCCTCCCATGATCTGGCACAGGCTCAGAAGGTGTTGGAGGTACAGCACAAGATGGTAGAGTTGAAATAGGGGTGTCCTTCCTAGCAGGGAAGTGCTTTTTGTTAATGTCAGCCCTTTCACTAATGAAGCAAGTCTTCAAAGACTGATCCCAGAACTTCCAGCCCTTGTAACCTGCAGGATAGCCTATAAAGATGGCCTTTCACATATGAGGTGCTAGACTGTCCCTCTGATCCCTCTGTGCATGCACATAAGCAGTGCAACCCCAGACTTGAAGATGGGAGACATATGGCTTCTTCCCATGCCATAGTTCATAAGGAGTGGTGAGTTTTGAGATGGCAGAAGTGGGGAGGCAGTTCCAGACATGGACATAAGCAGCAAGAGCTTCTCCCCAAAATGATGAAGGGAGGCCAGACTCAGCTAGCATTGCTGTAACTCCCTCAGCCATAGTCCTGTTAGCCCTTTCTGCAACTCCATTCTGCTGAGGTTGGTTTTGAACAGTGTGTTGCCTGACAATGCCTGCCTCTGTAGTGAACCCTGCTTAGCTGGTAAAATGCATGCCAATCCTTTCCCTTGATCACAAACTCACACCTCTGCACCTCTGGAGCTTGTACACTCTGATCTCCATGGTCCTCTCCCTGTCTGGACACACTCAGGCTTCAGATACTGTGTCTCCTTCATCAAGACTACACCAGATTCAGAGCTGTCTTCCCCATCAAGGCTAAGTCTGACACCTTTGAAGCCTTCAAAGCATTCAAAGCTTATGCTGAGAATCACCATGGGATGAAAATCAAGACTCTTCGAGATGACAAGGGAGGGGAGTACATGTCTAATGCCTTTACCCAGTTTACAACAGAGGCAGGCATTGTTAGGCAACACACTGTCTGAAATTGACCTCAGCAAAATGGAGTTGCAGAGAGGGCCAATGGGACTATGGCTGAGGGAGTTACAGCAATGCTAGCTGAGTCTGGCCTCCCTTCATCATTTTGGGGAGAAGCTCTTGCTGCTTATGTCCATGTCTGGAACTGCCTTCCCACTTCTGCTATCTTGAAGCCTACAACCCCTTATGAACTATGGCATGGCAAGAAGCCTGATGTCTCCCATCTCTGAGTCTGTGGTTGCACTGCCTATGTGCATGTGCAGAGGGATCAGAGGGACAGTCTAGCACCTCATATGTGAAAGGCTGTCTTTATAGGCTACCCTACAGGTTACAAGGGCTGGAAGTTCTGGGACCAGACCTTGAAGACTTGCTTTATTAGTGAAAGAGCTGACTTTGACAAAAGGCACTTCCCAGCTAGGAAAGACACCCCTATCTTGACTCTACCATCACCTGCTGTCCCTATCTCCACTTCTGAGCCTGTGCCAGATCATGGGGGGAATATATCATATGCTGATCTCAACACAGACTCATCAGTACCTGCTCCTATTGTGCCAGTACCTCCTGTTGTTGACACAAGTCCCCCTTCAGCTCCTACCTCATTGACTTCATCTCTAGAATATCCTGACTCTGCTACACCTTCAGCTTCTACCCAATCTCATTCAGTCCCCTAGTGTTACACCTACTCCTGCACCTAGGACTACACCTCTGCATCATAGTTATAGGGAAAGGAGGGCTCCAGGAGAGTGGTGGAGGGTACAGAGGGAGCCTACCATTGGTTTTTCACTACCTTATGATGCTGATCACACTGTTTACTTATTAAGTATACTCATCTCTATTTCATCTTATTGGTCTTTCTTTTCTCTTTTTGGTTTATGCTCCTCTTCAACTCTATCTTGCTCTAACTATATCTTCTTTATCTCATCATCTTCTGTTGTTATTATAAGGTTCTTCATCAACTCTCTCTTTACCCCCCAATTCTGCATTCCCAGCTGCTTTCTTTAGTTGCTCATCTCAGACTCTAGTCCCCCACTTAGTGTGGTGTTTGTAGTGCTCCTGTCAAAAATACACAAGTCACTGTCTATTGAAGTTTAACAGTCTGGCCTGGTAGCAGTGGCAAGGTAGAGTAGTGCACCTACAGCAGAAACATAGGGAATGTCCTTCATAGCTACAACTTCTTTGGAGACATGGCTGCTGAAAGTTGAAGTCCTTGCTGCATCATTGTAAGGACAGGTGTGCAATCTTGCATGCTGAAGTGGTCAAGTATGTCCAAGATATACTGGCACTGACAGAGGGAGGTGGTATGATTTGTGTGATCCTGAGTGATTTTGATGTCAAGTAGGAAAGAGGTGGGTCCCAAGTCTCTAAGGCAGAAATGTGAGGAAAACTGCTTGATAATTGACTGCATGGCCTCAAGATTGTTAGAGGCAAGTGTAATATTGTCAACAAAGACTGGAAGGATGATCTGCACAGAGTCCTTGCTATAAACATAGATGCTAGAGTCTACTTGCACACATTTGAAGCCCATGGTGACCAAGACAGATTGCAGCTTTCAATGCCACATTCAAGAGGCTTGCTTAAGGCCATCGATTGATTTCTGAAGCCAGAGCACTTGGTTACTGTTCCCCAGAGTGAAGCCTTCAAGTTGCTGCATATAGACCTCTTTGTTGAGATCCCCATTAATGAAGGTATGTGAAATGTCAATGGAGTGGAGATGGAGGTCTGGTAAATGAGCTATTGCAATAATGGTCCTAATTGCTGCAAACTTGGCTGTGGGAGAAAAGGTTTCATTGAAGTCCAAACCAGGCCTCTGACTGAATCCCTTAGCAACAAGTCAAGCCTTGTACCTTTCAACAGACCCATCAGCCTTCCTCTTCACCTTGAAGACCCATCTGCAACCAATAGCTTTCTGGCTGGGAGATCAGTCAACTCCCATGTGCCATTGCAACCATGAGCATCCAGTTATTCTGCAGCTGCAAGAGTCCACTGTTTTGCATCAGAGCATCCCAAAGCTTGCCTGTAGGTAGAGGTCTCTGTGCCTAATGAAGCTGCAAAAGCATGACCTGGATCTGTGAAAAATGCACCTGGAAACTCTTCATCTTCATCAGCTTCATCCTTGACCTGTACTTCATCTTCTTCCTTTTCAGAGCTTTTGACAATAGGTGTAGGCTCCCTGTGTACTCTCCACCACTCTCCTGGAGCTCTCCTTTCCCTAGTGCTATGACACAGAGGTGTAGCACTAGGTGCAGGAGTAGGAGAAGGGGTTGGAGCAGCACTAGGGGTGTATGAGGGAGACTGGGTAGAAGTCAAAGGAGTAGCAGAGATAGGCTCTTCCAGAGATGAAGTTGAAGATGCAGGAGATGAAGGGGGACTTGCTTCAACAATCAGAGATGCTGGGACAACAGGAGCAGATACTGAGGAGTCTGTGTCAAGATCAGCATCTAAGATATCCCTCCCATGATCTGGTACAGGCTCAGAAGTCAAGATAGGAACAGCAAGTGAAGGTGAGGGAATAGGATTATCCTTCCTAGCTGGGAAGTACCTTTCATCAAAGTCAGCTCTTTCACTAATCTCAGTATTAGAATGGGAGGATGGTCATAAGTTAAAAATGCCACATGGTTCAGATAACGGTGCTACAATCTGTGCATGGCAGTGCAGCATGCACAAGGTGCACCACACCCAGCCTGCCATTGCAACAAGTGGTGCTGTGCAGCAGCACATCCTGGCTTCACACCTGCCCTCCCATGCTGCTGTGCCAGTGCAGTGTGGCAGCTTGCTCACTGCCCATGTCCACTCAAGAGGATGTAGGGAATTGGTACATCCCTTCCTCTGTGCACACCCACATGCCCACACTGCCACTGTGTTAACAGTGTGCAGCTGCTACCACCCCACCTGCAATGCCATCACTGTACCAGAAACTACATTGATCAGGTGAGCAATGTGTCACATACAGACTCTGAAACCACAGCTTGCAATTGCTGACCTGAAGAAGGTGCTTGCACTTGAGCCACTGAACCAGCAAGTCAGGATACAGCTCAATTCCACACAGAAGCTCTTCTGCAGAATATCATTTGAAAAGGTATAACAGCATAAACATACATGCACACCTGGTGCTCATTCTCATATAATCCAGGTGATCAAGGTGGATGAAGAGAAGTCTGCAGCAGAGCAATGCCTAGGAATTATTTCTGAAGGTCAGTCTCAGCATTCCTTTCTCAAGCTCTTATTTATAGGCTTAGGTGGATGTGAAATAAACAAGGACTATGATGGCCCAAAAATGGAGACCATTGATGGTAAACATCAGATCACATCAGACTTTGTGAAGTCTATGATCCAATGGTTCAAGGATGGTAAAACATTGCTGCAATGATACATCTGGGAGATAGTTCTGGGGGCATGCACTAAATTTATCAAGGAGGAAAGTTTGGTTGAGATACAGTTATAAGAGGGTATGACCTGTGATGTTGTCAGGGATGTACACAGTGTGTTGTCATAATCACTATGTAGGTTTTTTCCATGCTCACAAATATCATAGGTCAATTTTATGATATGTTGCATTTATATTCTTTGACCAGAGAACCTACAGAGAAACATACCTTGCTCATGAATGGTGATCAAGTGGACACACTCAGCATGCTGCACAAGGTGCTGCCTCCAGGAAAGATGTTTAGGTGTGTCCATTTTTCTTGCACTCCTTTCTGCTTACTGACACCCACATGTGCATGCATCCACACAGCCCATCAACATGGTTAAAAAAACTGAATGGTAAAATTGAGGTCAATTCAGCAGGATCCAGCAGCCCTAACCTGCATACTATCTGGGCTGTTGATGACACATTAATACCACCCCATATCTTCAGTGAACATTGAGATTCAGTACAGTCAGAAGGCTCAGATGTGGAGAACAAAGCATTCTTGGAGAACTTGGAGGATTGTAACTCTGGCACAGACTATGACCAATTCTTGCAGTGCACAAACCATTGCATCACTGACCAACATGTGTGAGAAGATGATCATTTAGTGATTCCCAACCTGCCCTTTGCTAATCACCATCTATCTATGTCTTCCATCTCTACTATCATTGAGGACAAGGCAGACTTGGTGCTGAACATGATGGAGACCTTAGTTCATTGTAGTACTTTTATAATGTTTTCTCTGTTCTCACCCAAATTCACTATAACAGTTTACTGATGTGGATGGTGGGATTATGAAAGCTTTTGTGCAAAAATCACAGAACTTGAATGTGGATAACTCAAGGGGTGACCTGTCAATTGAGAAGTACCTGCAGAAGAGTGAGGAGAAGTACTTTGACAATTTATGCAAGGACAAGCTGTTGATGGCCACTTGAAGCATGATACCCAGCTGAGCCCAGGTGCATGGTGGAAGGACCCCAGCAATCAATCAAGTGTTGCAGAGGCTGCACAAGACAGTGGTGATGTGCTCAACAAACATGTCAGCTTCAGCCCTCCACCAATGGCTCCCAATATGCCCCTTACACCTGTTCACAGGCCAAGCCAAGATTTGGTTCAGAATACCAAGTTAAAGCCTAACCCAAAAGCTAATGAGCCACTTCCAGGAGGTTTTCATAGGGGACAAACTTTTGTGACAGTGAATGGCAATGGTGCTCCCCCACTGTCTTCAGAGATGACAACCTACAAGTACTACAGACTCAGTTTACATAGAGGGACTATATGTTCCATCATCAGAACTGTCAATTACATTTAAGTTGTGCATATTGTATATCTACTTCTATCATTGTGATAATTATATATACAATTGCAGTCATACAACATATGCTATCTACAAAACCCTTAGTGAGTTCTGTTCACACATGAAGCAGTATGGTGCAGTGTGGTGAAGTGTGCATGCAAGCCCCACACATATATCAATGTGGCACAGTATGTGCAGCACATCATCAAAGCAACCTCATTGATCTCTCATCTCCCCACTTTCCACCTGCCTACTCTGTGCTCTCTCTTGCTAGCTTATCTTATTAAACTGTTTCTCTCTCTTTTGTGAAGAAACATTTCACTTTCTTTCTGCCCAAAGCTTGCTTTGGGTGGTTCTTTCAGAGAGGCCAAGCCTAAAGATTTGTGAAGTCTACCAGCACAGCCTTAGTTTGCTGTTGCCAAAGGCAATTGTTCATTCAATTGCTGGACCTCTCTCAATCTGTGGTGTTCAGCTGCTTGCTCTCAATCTCACATCCACCTGTCTGACAGAAAAGGGGTGATACCTGAGTTGCACATTTTATAATAAAGGCTATAAGCATTGTGATCTGACACTGCCTTGTGGTGATTTCCTCTGACTGTGACCATCTGAGGTGTGTGGAGGATCTGGCAACTCTACCTCTAGCTCTGGCTCTGGCTCTGTCTCTTGGTTTTTTTCACAGCTGCCTTTCTTCTTTTAAATGGATAATACTTCAAGGTATATTTATTTATTCATTTCTATCCCTCATCCTTTTATAAATATCTATATCCTCTTACAGCCCTGGATCTCTTCAATATGAAACACCACCCCCAGATGCACAGCAACATGCTCAATTGCCTGGGTATATTTTTCTTTTCTTTCTTTCTTTTTTTTTGCTAACATTTCATGATCTTTTCAGTCCACAACTGCCTGCTGCCAATCAAAGCCCTGAGATCTGGCATGAGGATGCAGATCAGATGTATGCCATCATCTACACCTCTCAATTCTCTAGTCTGTATGACTGACTCCATCCCTGCTTTTTCTTAGGTCACCACCACACCCTCCTGAGTGCACTTGCCAAACTCAGTGTGAGCAAGATAGTATACAGCATGAACTACAAATGACATCACCATCATCATGTCATGCACAGCAAATGGATCATCCTGTGGAGAATATCCCCCAGAATACCCTTGCCCCTGCATATCCTCATTATCCTGCACCTATCCAACCATACTATCCTCCTCCTGTACCCCCTGCAGCATGGAAACCACAGGCTCTGCAATATTTTGTCCCCCCTCACTATCACCCAGCACAATACCCATAATATCATCCATACCCATATGGATATCAGCCTATGCCTCTTCCCTTTCCATATCTACACCATCCACTGGTCCCTGTTCAAGGGTTTCCTGGGGTTCCTGGGCCTGTGAATCCACCACAGCAGCAACAACACACAAATTGGGATCAGGAATTGCATCATGGCTTTCAACAGTGTCATGCTGAGCATGTAAATTGCCACATAGCACAGGCTCAAATGGACCAAGGTCAATCTACAAGTGTCAGGGATCCTGCAGGAAATATGGAAGGGTAATGAGCACATCATCCACAGGTCAGTCATATTTGTAGTACATATTGATTCTGATCACAATCTCATCTTGATTTTGAATCCTTGCATTAGGTCTTGGAGGAGCAAATCACAGAAAATGCACAGGAAATTGCAGCAGAAAATCCACAACAGCCACCACAGGTCAGTAATTGCAACATTTATATTTATATTTGATCATAGGCTCGTTTGTGCTGATCCTTCTAGGAGGAGGAGCAAACTGGAGAACAGGCACAGCAAGCACCCCAGGACCAGCATCAACATCAGCAGCTATCTCAGGAGCATGCTCAGGATGTGGATTTCAATATCCAGATGTCTCAGCACCATCAGCCCCAGCAAAATGATCCATTTCAGGATCAGGCACAGCCACCTGCACCTCCTGCACCCCCCATCCCTCTTGGATGTCAAGAATATCATGAGCCTGAGCACTGTCATAGCCTTGGTCAAATGGATATTAAAATCAACTACTGTCATGCTCTTCACTTTCTCTCTGAGAAGTTGGCAAAGTCCTCAAGTATCCATCCTCACTTTGGCATGTGCTGCCTGCAGGGCCAGATCCAGCTCCCTCCCTTTGCTCAGCCACCACCCACTCTGTCTAAGCCATTGATGGGTAGTGATCCACTTGCATAGAGGTTCAGGAACAACATACACCAGTATAATGCTGCATTTGCATTCACATCTGTTGCTGCAAATGTCAATAATGCTGTTCTTGCTGGGTCTGGGCCTTATACATTCAGACTCCATGGCTCTCTTCATCACAAGATGGGGGCCCTCCTTCCAAATCCTGGAGTCATACCACACTATGCCCAACTCTATGTCATTGATCCTGACCTTGCTGTGAATGCACGCTTGGCCAACAACCCTAATCTTGACCCATCCACCATGACTGATCTCCATGCCATGCTGCTTGCCAATAACCCTTACATCAACATGTACAGGCAAGCTCATGAGATCCTCAAGGACAAGGCTACAGAAGAGCAGGTCAATGTGGCTGTTTGCATCACTGTAGATCCCAACACAGACCTGCACAGATACAATGCTCCCACTGCCAAGGAGATTGCTGCCATCATTCCTGGGAGTGGAGGAGCACAAGTGGACTTGCATCATGATATTGTTGTGTGCCTGCATGGAGGTAGCCTTCAGAGGATCAGCCATCTGCATCACAGTTATTCCCCATTGCATTATGTCCTCCTCTTCCCCAAAGGTGACTCTGGCTTCCACCTCAACATACCATCACAGCCAGGTCCAAGTGGTCAGATGCACTGCAAGAATGTCTCCCAGCACTCCTACTATGCATACTGTGCCTTCACCAGACACAATGAGGCAGACATCATCTTCCACAGTGGCAAGCTCTTCCAGCAATACTTGGTGGATGCCTGGGCATCAATTGAGGAGAGCAACCTTAACTGGGTCAGGTCTCATCAAAAACATATATGTGCAGATCTGTACCTAGGGCTTCAGGATGCAGTTCATGGAAACCAGGATGGTGCTCCAGTCAATCTTGGACAGCAGGGTAGGCACATTATCCTTCCCTCCACTCACCAGGGCAGTGCAAGGCATATGTTCCAGCTTTTCCAAGACTCCATGGCCATTTGTCATTATGGGCACAAACCAGACATCTTTCTCACTATGACTGCAAACCCCAATTGGCCTGAGATCCAGGAGGTACTCCTCAAGTATGATGATGGCACATCCCAGACTGCTGCAGATCACCCTGACATTGTTGCTCATGTCTTCAACCAGAAGAAGAAAACCCTGCTGGATGATATTGAAGCTGGGCTGTTTGGAGAGCTGGCTGGCAGTGCCTACACCATAGAGTTCCAGAAGTGTGGCCTCCCTCACATGCATCTCCTCATCTTCCTGAAGGCCCCATACAAGATCTGTGATGGCAATCATGTTGACAGCATTGTCTCAGCACAGCTCCCTGATCCTGCCCTGCATCCACAGCTACATGAGTCTGTCACCAAGTACATGCTTCATGGTCCCTGTGGTGCTCCTGACTATGTCAAATCCCCTTGCATGGAGAAGGATAAGAACCAGCAATGGCATTGCAGAAAGCATTTCCCCACTTTTGTGAGGAGACTCACTTTTGGGAGAATGGATACCCAGTCTATGCCAGGCCAGACAATGGGCACACCTTCACAAAGCACCTCAGCCAAGATAAGGTCCATGTCTTCACCAACTGTGATGTCATCCCATACAACCCCTACCTGCTTGCAAAATATGCCTGCCACATCAGTCTGGAGATCAGTGCCTCAGTCAAGGCAGTCAAGTACATCCATAAGTACATCCACAAGGGTCCAGATCAGGCTACTGTGCAGGTTGGGGATGTGGATGATGTCCAGGACTACATTGATGCACACTATATTGGTCCTTCAGAGGCATGCTGGCACATGTTTGAGTTCCCCATGCACCAGGAGCTCCCCACAGTCTATCACCTTCCTGTCCATGTGGAGAATGAGCAGCAGGTCTACTTCCAGGCAAGTGATGACCCTGATGAGGTCCTGGAGCACCCCTCTGCCAAGAAGACACACCTGACAGAGTGGTTCAAGGCCAACCAGCAATATCCTGACAGTGCCTGCCAGTACTTCTACCAGGACTTTCCTCAGCACTTTGTATGGGAGTCCAAGGGGTATCAGTGGAAGCCAAGACAGAAGGGTTTTGCCATTGGTTGCATGTACTTTGTGCATCCATCTGCTGGGGAGTGCTTCTACCTCAGGATGCTTCTCATCATCATCAAGGGGGCAACAGACTGGAAGGATCTGCACACTTGCAATGGAGTGGTTCATGAAACCTACAAGGCTGCCTGTCCTGCTAGAGGTCTCCTGGAGGATGATGGTGAATGGGATGAGTGCCTGCAAGAGGCTGTGGAGATGCAGACTGGTGGTCAACTGTGCTCTCTCTTTGCCTCCATCCTCTACCACAACATCCAATCTAACCCTGCCATTCTGTGAGACCATCACAAAGCAAAACTATGTGATGATTTGCACCATGCCCTCATCACCCATCACAACCTCCCTGATCCTACTGAGGAGTAAGTCCATGACTATGGCCTCTACATCCTTGACAAGATCCTCAGCAAGATGGGCAAGCACCTCCTTGACTTCCCTCCCATGCCACTCCCCCAGCACAACTGGCAAGTTCTTGGCAACCTCCTTCTGCAAGATGAGCTTGATCATGACATCTATGACCTCACTCTGCAAATTGAAGACCACTACTCTACCTTCAATGAGCAGAAGTCTGCCTTTGATGCTGTCATGGCCTCTGTTGATGGGAACCAGGGAATGACCTTTTTCCTCCACAGTGCAGGAGGTTGTGGGAATACATACCTATGCAACACCATTGCTGCTGCTGTGTATTCCAAGTGCAAGGCTGCTCTCTGTGTTGCCTCCTCAGGCATAGCTTCACTCCTTTTAGATGGAGGTCACACTGCCCACTCTTGCTTCAAGATCCCCATCTCCCTCCATGAAACCTCCACCCACAATCTGAAGCACAACTCTGACCATGAAGGGCTGCTGAAGGAGACTGGGATCATCATCTGGGATGAAGCACCTATGCAGCATCACTATGCCATGGAGGCCCTGGATCACATCTTGCAAGACCTGCTGGAGGATGGGGTTGCATTTGGAGGGATCACTGTGCTCTTTGGTGGGGACTTTCACCAAATCCTGCCTGTCATCCCCAAGGGTTCCAGACAGCAGATAGTCAATGCTTCCCTCTGTTGCTCTCAGCTCTGGAAAAGCACCACCATCCTCCATCTCAAGCAGAACATGTGTCTTGACCACACTCCAGGCAGTGCTGCTTTTACTCAGTGGTTGCTTCAAGTTGGTGCTGGAGGCCCTAACCCATCCATCAAACTCCCCACCAGCATACACCTCTCAGAGAACACTGTCCAGATGCTCATTGACTCCATCTACCCTGGGATTGCAGATGCAAAGGGGAAGCCTGACCAGTGCTTCCTGGAGCACACCATACTCTCCTCCAAGAATGACACTGTTGATGATCTCAACTCTACTGTCCTTGCTCAATTTCCTGGAGAAGATACCAGCCTGTTCAGTGTTGACAAAGTCAGGAGTGGCCAGGAAGACTACCCCATTGAATACCTCAACTCCGTCAATGTCTCTGGCATCCCCCTTGCCCACCTTCATGTCAAAGTTGGCTGTCCCCTCATGCTCCTCAGGAATATGGACCCATCCCATGGACTCTGCAACAGGACTCACCTATTGCTGCCAGAGGTCAAACCACATGTTCTCAGGTGTTGCATCTTGGGTGGCAAACATGCAGGCAGGATTGTGTTCATCCCCAGGATGGTCTTGGAGCCCATTGATGAGTCACTGCCCATTCCTCTATCATGCTGCCAATTCCCAGTTTGCCTTGCCTTTTCCATGACAATCAACAAGTCACAAGGTCAATCAGTCAATCATGTTGGATTGGACTTGCATTCTGGAGTTTTTTCCCATGGTCAACTTTATGTTGCATTGTCATGCTGCACTTCTGGGGACAGGATCAAGGTCCTCTTTCCTGAGGGTTCCCAGGGAGGGTCAACCTTGAATGTGGTGTAGAAGCAGCAGCAGCAGCAAAGCGGGGAGTGGAGTGTTCAGGCAAGATTGGTTTCTGTACTGGATTGGTAAATTGTACTGTTGAATTGTACTATTGTACTATACTCACCTACTTTCTCCCCTCCTAGGTGAGGGCACAGGGTTTATGGTGGAAGGGAGGTGATTGGGATTGATGTGTTGGTTTGTAAATTGGAGTTGGTTTGTGAACTGGGATTGGTCTGTAAATAGATAGAGAAATGTTTCCTTTTATTCCCTATTGCAACAGACTATGTATACTTCTTATTCTCTGTTGCTATAACTATGAATACTGTCACAGATGATATCATATTACTCCTTCATCTGTAAATGGGTAGAACACTGTTCCATTTAATTTTCTGTTGCAACTACCTATGTATAGTGTCACAGATGATGCCTTATAACTTGATGTTGCAATGCAACAGGTTTTTACACCAGTGATAACAAGTGTGTGTCATGGTGACAACAAGTGTTTGAAATCAAAAAAGGGACATTCAATGCATATTCAACAGGTACAACCATTAGCTTGCTCTTGGCTGTCTGGAGTTCTGCACTGCCTGTGTTCTACATAGTGGTGTGTCTCCCCAAGGTGACCCTCTATCTCACATAGCTTAGTTCTTAGTATTTAACTCTTGTCATCTGTCTAGTACTGCACAGCTCCTCCGAGGTACATAAAAAATAGAAAAAAAGAGACAGACCAACGGTGTTACTGTCACACTTTGCTCAGAATAAAGTGAACCAAACAGGCCCACGCGCGGCGAACTTCCAAGTGATCTTGCAAACGGCTGCAGTAAGGCACTTCGGAAATTACGACAACGTGCCCAAAAGCAAACCAGCATTCGACTGCAACAACGACAACCATCTCATCGCAGCGGAGAACTATCAGACTCACAACGCACAACTCGAACATACTAACTAGTAGCAGCAGACACTATCGCGTTCATGTCCAGTTCGTCACTGTCAGGTTCCTCTGCCCGCGGTAAGACGCCACCACAGCCTGGTGATGGGTTCGTGAAAGCAGGCAAGGGTATTTATTTGTTGCGCCCGAGTGCGAGCAGTTCCGGTCCCAGTCGCGAGCTGCAAGTTGGCAGCTTCTCTACAAATGGGAACAGGTGTAGAAGCGGAGATGGCGCGCACGAGCGGGACCCAACGTGAGTGAGGTTTCTTTGGGGCGGGGAAAAACTGTGCTGTTAGCAGTGGGGGAGAGGCGTGTACTGACTGCAAGATTAATCACAGATTGATCCTCACGTTTGGCTGGAGTACGTGTCTTTTGTGAGCCGGTGCTACTCGGCTTCGTATATCAGTACTGATCAGTTCATCTTGCATGGTTATACAACCACGATGTGGTGGTGCGTGTAGCATCGGCACAACTCCCCCATCTGCATAAGTACACACATAAGTACAGCACGCTGTTCCCGAAAGCCACACAGGTGCTTGTCCAGTGCGATTGGCGCTATTTCTTCATGACCACCTGCCAAATGGCAAGTCAACGTGCTCCCCACAGACGGTGCCAACGTGCGCAGGCTGATGACCTTAACCCGCAGGATGCCGTGGTGAACCCTATCATCGACGTGCTCAGGTCGCTCGGCTATCTCACGAGTACTCAGGCAGACGGCGCAATCTCCTCTGACGTGCCGGTCCCCCGCCCGCAGATCCTCATCCACTCATTCTCTGACGGTACGCCCAGACCGCCACAGTTCTATCCCATTCACACCGTCGTTGCTCACGCCAGCACGGGGCTAACGACAGGCGGCCTCCTCCTCCTCGTCGAGCTCTCACGCGTCATCAGCGCTCAAGGTTTCTCGATTATCGGTAGCACGCACATAGACCTCAACTCACCAGCGGCGACCCCAGACGTACCCTGCGCGCTCATCTTCGACTCTGCGCCAGGCACCGCTGCGCTGCGCACCTCGGTCGCCGCGCTCACTGTGCAGATCCCCAACCCGGTAGTCCGCATCGTCGTTGCGGCGCTCTTCACACTCGTCTACGTCGTCCTCCTCGCCATCATGGAGCCTGTCAAAACGGGCCTGCGCAGAGCGCTGGCACAGCCGCGCGTGCTCCCGTGGACGCACGCGCACACACCACGCCTCTACATCTTTTCGCAGGCTGACACAATCGTGCCTGCCGCGGACGTGCGCTCGCATTTTGCGGAGGCGCAGGCGGGCGGGGTCGAGGGCATTTGCTATGAGGAGTATGCCGACACGCTGCATGTGATGCATGCGCGATCAGACCCGGAGAGGTACTGGGGCGCGGTGATGGGTGTATGGGAGAGCGCGGTGGACGCAGCGGGTGTGGTAGATGGCGAGAAGGTGGTGGCGGTGTGAGACGGGAAGAAGTGTAGCCTTGTCTGTTAAAGACGGAGGTATTATCGATACTAGGACCCATTGGGATTGTTTCTGATTGTGTGGATTTCTATCACTACCCTTGACTGGAGTTTCATGTCCACATATCCTACCATTGCTATCTGTCTAATGTTGTGCTTCACCTTTGTTTTGGTGGAGTGCAAAATCATGGAGGTAATTAATCATGGAACTTGTGAGTGGACTAGGGGACATGTGAGGTTTCTTTTTTTCCCAGTACTGCAGGTGTTGGGTCTTAGAATGCAAACTTGTAGCAGTCTCCCCTGCAAAAAAAATGTGTGTTTCAGCAAACCTTGTTTTGAAGTATGCATCTCAATCATCAGTATTTGCTATTATTATTTGTATTTTGGGCAGAGTACATATTTGTGATCTGATGGTCATGTAAATATTCTCCACACATCATGCTGCACCTATTACTCTCACATTCGCTCTTGATGAGATTCCAGGGCCACAAGCACAAAGAAAACCAAGAGTGCTAATAGCAGCCTATTGGATGGTCTTAGGGTTCTGGTAAAGTGCTCCTGGTAACAAGATAATAGTAAATGTCCCTGATGATGATAAAGAGTGGTATCAACAAGATAGTGATGAGAATAGGATGTCTTAGCACCACTTAGTGACATAGAGATCTTAGACTTAGTTCTTAGTGTTTATGAAGTGAGTTGAAGGTGAGCTTAGATCAAGTACAGTGTAGGAGAATCCCTAGATTATGAAGTTGATAAGACTGGGGTTTGAGACCACCAGGCTTTCAACTACTTATATAAAACAAGACATCCTAATGATAGTACAAGTAGTTAAGGTTCACAGATCAATGATGATTGTGCAGCAATCAATGAGATCATATGACTTGGGACATGTCCATAATAAGCTAAGTATTATAGCCATAAGCATGAATAAAACAAGAAGTGAACAAAGGTAAACAAGAGATGAGATATGATAAGTCCTTGCTAATTGTATTATAATGATCCTTAGCAAGTAAATGTGATAATAAATAAATAAAGATGAGATGCCTTTACAGTACTTGGAGCTAAGTTCACAGCTAAGTAGAAGAATACTATAGTACTGTAAAGGTAAGTGAAAGGAGTCCTTACTATATATAGTTGGAGCTATGCTGACAGCTGTAGTAAAACTACATTCTAATAGTTAGTAAGAAAGAAGAAAAAAGAAAAGAGAAAAGAAAACCATTACAAGGTGCCTAAGCAAGTGCCTCATAACTGTTTTCTTTTTTCTTTTCTTTTACCCTACTTACTATAGACTGTATATCTATAGTTAGGACTCATCATTTCCCTTATAGTACTTTAGTACTTACATACTAGAGTGTGAGCTTAGCTCCAGGTACTATAAGGTGTCTTTCTTCCTTTTTTTATCTTTCTTTATTCATTATAACATTTACTTGTTAAGGACTATTACTATACAATTAGCAAGGACTCATACTATCTTGTCTTTATGTATCTTTGTTTATCTTTCATTCATTTCATGCTTGTGGCTACTTACATGTAGCTTACTATGGACATGACTTGGTCACATGATCTTGTTGATTGCTGTGCAATCATTGTTGATCTGTGAACCTTAACTACCATTACTATTCTTAGAACTCCAAATTTATATAAGTAGTTGAAAGCCTGGCAGTCTTAAACCCCAGTCTTGTCAACTTCACAATCTAGGGATTCTCCTATACTGCACTTGATCTAAGCTTGCTACTATCTCACTTTAAACCCTAAAAACTAAGTCTAAGATCTCTAAAGTCACTAAGTGTTGCTAAGACATCTTAAACCTGTCATCCTTGATCCTCATTCAGCCATTGGTGGTATCATCCTCATTACTATTTTGTTGATCCCACTCTTCATCATCATCAGGAACATTTATCATGCAATACAAATGCACAACAACTACCTTGTTACCAGGGGTATAGTTATCACAAACCTTCCCTATATACCATCCAATAGGCCACTCTTAGCAGAGGTGGGGGTGCTGGTGATTCTTGCCTTGAGGAGAGGCAGGCCAAACATCAGGCTATCTGGGAGACAACCCAGGAGGGGGGGGGGGGCAGTACCAGAAATAGGTCTGGCTTGTAGGGGGAGGAGATTGTCTCCTTGTTGGGATAGGGGGTGGCCAGACAGGGCCAGGGAGTGACACCCCTGAGAACAAGCCAGGGAAGGGAGAGTCCCATTTGAGGGGGACTGGGTGGTTGTGGGGCAGGGGGTGAGAGCTGGAGCTCCATGAGGGCAGTGACAGCATCCTCTTCCATGAAGGGGAAGGGCAAGGTGCAAAATGGAGGAGGAGGAGAGAGGAGAAGAGAGAAGGATGACAGGGGGGTGGAGGGCATGGGTGGGGATGATGGTGGGAGAGATGACATGAGGGGGTGATTGGTGGAGACAGTGAGGATGTCAAGGTAATGGGTGAGGAGGGGGGAGTAATAGTTCATGTCCATTTGAGGGTGATGTGGCTTCCTAAAGTATGGGCAAGGGGTGTGGTCAGATGGTTCCTGAATGTGTATAGGTCTATTCCTAGGCTGCATAAAGGCCTAGATGTGCTTGGATTTTGTTTGTGGAAGTCATCTATCACTTGCTGTGCATGTTTCATGTTCCCAGTTGGTTCCCATGTGTTGTCCAATTTGGGATATCCCTTCCATTTGATGTGATAATAGAGTCATCCATTGTTCTGTACCTTTGAGCCAATGATTGTTTCCACTTCAAACTCCATCTCACCTTTGACCATTTCTAGTGGTGGTTTCATGTAATTGGGGCCATGTTTGGGTGTTTCCTTGAATGGTGTGAGAAGGGTTACATGAAACACAGGGTGAATCTTCCATGTCAGTGGTAGTTTAAGCCAATAAGTGACAGGTCCAAGGACTTCTTTGATATGGAAGGGGCCAAATCATTTTGGGGCTAATTTATTTTTGGATATCAGAGTTTGAAATTCTTCCCATCTAACCATACCTGATTGCCTTTGTTGTCCATGATAAATGTAGTTCCATGTTTATCATGTGAATCCCTGGTTATGTGATTGGTAAGTTTCTGGCTTGCTATTACTTATTCTCATATTTTCATGATATGTTGGAGTTAGTTTTTGTTGACTTTACTGTATGTTTTCCACTATTTTTGTTTAGCTTTCCTTCTGCTTGCTGCAACACTTGCATCACACATACTTAATACATACACACTACATACACATGTATCACACCCTCACCTTCTACCATCACCTCTGTGGACTACCCACATACATCAGCAAATACTCACACTCCACTCACCACTCTGGATGATGCACATCACTTCCTCTTATAGTGTTTGTTGTATTCTTCTACTTACTCTCCACTTGAACAATGTCTTGTGGACACTACATAAGATGGGCCCCATACTATATGCCTCCTCAGACATCTCTCCACTTGTCTGAGTGAGTACTATACTACCTTCCCCATCTTCACTTGCTTATAACCCTGCAGAATACTTTCATCACACTGCCTCACCACTCTGTGCTGGCAACTATGTACACATGCTGCAGCTATGCTAGCCACACTCTCCCCATTTGGGGAAATGCTTACCTTGTTAATGTCAATCATTCTGTTTGTCTTTGCTTGCCCAAGCCTGTGCATACAGTTTGTGGCTTCTAGTGCATGCATGGCAATGAGTTTAACCATGAATTAGGGTTTGTATCCAATGAGGATTTCAAATAGGGATTTCCTGGTAGTAGAGTGTTACAAGGCACTTGCTTTGGCAACTCATAATGCATTTTCCTTTTTTTCCTTTTTCTTTCTTTTATCTTACTATAAGTATAGTATTAACTACAGTTGTTGAGCTTAGCTCCTACTTATAGTAGGGACTCTATTTCTTTTTCCTTTATAGTACTTTAGTATTTACTTACTAGAGTGTTGTTGGTGCAGGTAGACAAGGTGTGGCAGCAAAGGTGGCAGAATGTGACTAGATGGGGAGGATGTTCTGGATGCATGGTGGGAGGTTGTGGCAGACTATGAGAAGCACAGCCCAGCCCACAATGAAGGCTGAGGACACACACATGAAGAACAGAAGAGCAAACTCCATATTAGGAGTGCAAGAGGGGGTAAAGAAAGAAAAGAGGGTGAAGACTGGTGCAGACAGAGCACACAGAAGACAAAGGGAGATGTCCACTTAATATTCTAAGATGCTACAGAACTACTGATATACAATCTGCAGATGCACACAGACTGTGCTTACTAATAAAGTATGGGCTGCAGGTCTGGAAGGAGAGAAGAGTGATCAGATCAGATCAGATAAGGAAAGACAACAAGTGTGAGCTTAGCTCCAAGTACTATGAAGCATTTCTTTCTTCTCTTTATCTTTCTTTCTTTATTATAACATTTACTTGCTAAGGACTATTACTATACAATTAGCAATGACTTGTCTTTGCTGTCTTTGTTTATTTTTGTTTATCTCTTGTTCATTTCATGCTTGTGGGTACCTTACACTTAACTTACTATGGACATGTCTCAGGTCACATGACTTTGTTGATTGCTGTGCAATCATTGTTGATCTGTAAACCTTATTTACAATTACTATTCTTTGAACTCCTGGTTTGTATAAATAGTTGAAAGCCTGGTGGTCTTAAACCCCAGTCTTGTCAACTTCACAATCTAGGGGTTCTCCTATACTGCACTCAACATAAGCTCACTACAATCTTGCTTCATTCTCTAAGAACTACATCTAAGATCTCTAAGAACGACATCTAAGATCTCTAAGTCACTCTAAGCATCACTAAGACATCCTAAACTCATCACTCTGAATCCTCATTTAGTCATCAGTGGTGTCAGGAAGCTAGTTGCTCCACTGTGAGTTCTAGGTTCTGATCAACAATAGTGCATGCAGCATGTGGTTCTGGTTTGATGTGTAGCAGCTTGCTTCATCCATTGAGCATGTGAGAGAGGAAAGATGTGTTTTAGAGTGGTAAAGTAGGAATGTCTGCTATCTGCTCATACTGTGTTGTTTGCAGAGGTCTGCTACTGGGAGGGGCACATGCCATCCTCTTTTATGTATTGTGTGGTATCCTGTATGTACACCATCTCAGCTCCAGGCCAGAGCCTAGCAGAGGGTAGTGGGCATTTATGGTTGCTGTGTGGATATATGTAGAAAGAGACTAAGTAAGTGTGTACATGGATGGTTGCTGCTAGGTGGTTGCAGCTCATTTTAGTGCAGTGCTCATCAGCAGCCAGATTGCAGGTCTTACAGTGGTATCATCCTCATCACTATCTCATTGATCCCACTATTTATCATCATCAGGAATGTTTATTATGCTTACCAAGTGCACACCAACTACCTTGTTACCAGGGGTATAGTTATTGCAAACTTTCCCTAAGACTGTCCAATAGGCCACTCTTAGCATAGAGTGAATGCAATTATTGTAGGAGAATTCTGCAAATAGGAGTAACTTGAGCCAGTTAGCTGGTGACTGATCTCCAAGGGATCAGAGATATTGTTATATTTCTTGATTGACATGTTCAGTTTCTCCATCTGATTTTGGATAAGTGGTGGACATTGCTGAGGTTATTCCTAATGCTTTCCAGATTTCTTGGGTGACTTTGGAGGCAAACTGAGGTCCCCTGTTGAAGAAGGTTTTTTCTGGAAGTCCAAAATGATTCCAGGCATGATCTAAGAATAGTTGTGTGGTTTCTGAGGCAGTGATGGTCTTTTTGCATGGTGTGATGATAATGGCTTTTGAGAATTAGTCAACTATGATATTGATTGAATTGTATCCATTAACTTGTGGAAGATCAGTTACAAAATCTGTGGTAACATGTTGCCAAGGTTCATTTGGTGTTTCCATGGTTATTAACAGAGCTTTGGTGGGGTGAGTGATATTCTTGGTCAATTGGCACGTTGTGCATCCTTCTATGTATGCTTTTATGAATAAGGACATTACCAGCCACCAGTAGTCTTGTTCAATGAGTTCATATGTTTTCCATCTACCTAGGTGTCTGGCTGGTGCTGAGTTGTGGTGAGTATGTACTACTTCTTTGTGAAGTTCTTTGTGTTAAATGATGATAATGGACTGTGTAGATTGCAATGAAGGCTACTCTAGACACCACACCAAGTGGGGGACTGAAGTCCAAAGTGAGCAACTAGAGAAAGAGCTAGTTGTGCCACTGAGGACTCCTTTAAACTGTGTGTAACTGCAGAGTATGAACTATAAGAGTGTGCCACAGGTGTGGGTAAAGTACAAAGTCAAACACATGAGCACAAGTAAAGATATAAGTAAATGTAACACAAAGTCTGGAAATCTCAAGATAGGAAAATGAGAAGAGAGTTGGTGAAGAACCTTATATAACAACACTTTGTTGTCAGGGATGTAGATTTTTCTGCCAAAGAGAAGTACTTTGTCTTCATGATTCCATTCTTGGATTCCTTGGCTTAATTTCTGGTATCCCAGGTTCTTGATCTTCTGGAATGTTTCTTGCAAAAGTGTGTCCAACTTGAGTTATTTGATAATCTGTAGTCTGATCATTTTTGATCTGGTAGGTGTCAGGTGTCTTCCTGTGGTGTTTATGTGCAATACTTTAGGATGTAACACCATAATGTTGGAATTATCTGAAATTACCTGTCAGGCTACCTTTCACTCTCCATATATTTTTCCTATTTTTCTTATACTTCTAATACTACAGATTTCACAATTGCTCCTGATCTATCAAAGTGATTCTCACAGTTATGTATTCCTCTTACTTGCCTTTATTGGCTGATGATGTGCCTGTCATCCAATCTCCAATTGGCCCAATTACAAAGTAGTTATGACTCATTTTCTCACTATTACTATGGATGCTCATTCAGCCTTCTCACACTTGCTGCAGAGTATCACCAATCTTTCCCACACCTACTGCAGACATCAGTCATCCTCTTTCTAATCAGTTGTTATTATTAGCTCTACCATGCAGCCTTTGCTAGTTCATATGCCTGCCCTAGAGTACTGTAATATATATACTATATTGCCATTAGTGATATCCCCCAGTTCTGATCATCTGGGATATCTGCTAGGTACAGTACCAGTTATCCTTCCCTTTCTGCTATGCTAATATATCTGTGATATCCACTAGTCAAAGTGCAATTGTCTCTTTTGTTTGTTTTAGCTTTCTTCAGTTGTTTGGCTTCAACATAGTGTCAGCCTCACATTACCCCCTCCTCATGGTCTGGCCTCCTGGTCAGACAATCAGCTTTATTGAGGATACCAGGATGGTGTAGAATTAAAAAGTTGAAGTATGATAAGAAGAGACTCCATTGAGCTTGTTAACAGTCAAGCTGTCTAGCTGTTGAAAAGTATTTGAGATTTTGTGATCAGACCAGATTTCAATAGGGTGAGGGCTTCCTTTGAGGTAATGATGCCATGTTCTGAGGGGAAAGATAATTGTGAGAAGTTCTTTATCATAAATAACATAATTTCATTCTGGTGGTGTCATTTGTTTAAATAGGAAGGCAATGAGGTGCCAATTGGAATCTGGCCCTTGCTGGGACAGTATGGCTCCATAATTGAAGTCAGAAGCATCTGTTTTGAGTTTGCAAGGGATATCACAATCAGGTATTAGAAGAACTGGGGTTGTCATAAATGCATGTCTCAATTGTTCAAATGCAGATTGTCACATGTCATCCCATTCCCAAGGTTGGTCCTTTCATGTTAATTCTGTTAAGGGTTTGGTCATTTTAGTGAAGTCTTTGATGAAATGTTGATAGAAGTTTCCGAAACCAAGGAATGATTGAACATCTTTAACCTTTGTTGGAATGGGCCAATTGGTGTTATGAGGCACTTGCTTAGGCACCTCATAACAGTTTTCTTGTTTATTTTTATTTTTATTTTTATTTTATCTTACTTATTATAAGCATAGTATTAACTACAGCTGCGAGCTTAGCTCCAACTTATAGTAAGGACTATTACTATACAATTATCAAGGATTCATCTTATCTTGTCTTTGTTTATCTTTGGTTGTCTCTCATTCACTTTGTGCATGTGGCCACTTTACTTAGCTTACTAGGGATGCATCCTTGGTCACATGATCTTGTTGATTGCTGCACAATCATTATTGATCAGTGAACTTCAACTACTTGTACTATCTTTAGAACACCCACTTTTGTATAAGTAATTGAAAGCCTGGCAGTCTTATACCCCAGCCTTGTCAACTTTGCAATCTAGGAATTCTCCTTCACCACACTTGACCTAAGCTTGCTAAGAGCGGCCTATTGGACGGTCTTAGGGAAGATCTAAAATGTTACTCCTGGTAACCAAGGTTTGGATCTGAGCTTGATGAACGTAATAGAGGTTCCTGATGACAATGAAGAGTGGGATTAACGATATGGTTATGAGGATGATTCCGCCAATAACGATACGAGGATCCAGAGTGACGAGTGTAAGATGTCTTAGCGACGTTTAGTGACTTAGAGTTCTTAGACTTAGTTCTGAGAGAGTGAAAGTGAGATTGTAACGAGCTTTGATCAAGTGCAGTGTAAGGAGAATCCCTAGATTGCGAAGTTGACAAGACTGGGGTTTAAGACCGCCAGTCTGTCAACTATTTATACAAAACTGAAGATCTAACTATAGTAAAGTTGTGCAGTAATGTGCAGTAAGTAAACGAAAATGCGCAGTAAAGCACAGTAAGTATGCGTCTGTGTGATATATGTGGCTCAGCCACAAGCATGAAATGAACTAGAGATAAACAAAGGTAAATAAACACAAGAAATGATAGTCCTTGCTAATTGTATAGAGATAGTCCTTAGCAAGTGAATATTGTAATAAATAAAGAAAGATAAAGAAAATGATAAATCTAATATAGTACTTGGAGCTATGCTCACACTTAAGTATGTAAATACTTAAGTACTATAAAAGAGAAAAGAAAAGGGATAGTCCTTACTAAGTAAAGTGGAGCTAAGCTCACACTTGCAGTAATAATACTACACTTTACTAGTAAGTAAGATAAAAAAAAGAAAGAAAAAGAAAAAAGAAAACGTGTTATGAGGTGCCAAAGCAAGTGCCTCATAACAAAGCTCACCTTCATAACTCTAAGAACTAAGTCTAATATGTCTAAGTCACTAAGTGTCACTAAGACATCCTAAACTTGTCATCCTGGATCCTTGTTTAGTCATCAGCAGTATCATCCTCATCACTATATCTTTGATCCCTATCTTTATCATCACTAGGAACATTTACATTGCCTATTACAACCATCTCATTTCCAGGAGCACTACATTGAACAATCCCTAAGACCATCCAATATGCTGCTCATAGCAATTGGTGATCACCAATATTTTAGCAGGATCCACATGATGAGCTCCCATGAAGTTGGGGCTCATCATTGCAGGGGCAAGTGAGAAGAGGAGAAAAGTGAACATAGAGAAAGTTAGAGTAACCAGTGAATTGGTACTCAAAGTCACATGCAGGTGGGAAGATGAGAACATCAGGAGTGTTATTTAGACAGATACAAGACAACTGGTACATATACTATAGAGTCATGTGCACAGACCATGTGGTAAGTAGCAGCTGAGAGTGTGTCACAGTATAGTGTAAATGGGAAAGCACAGTGAGTGTGTGAAAACTCCAACACTATGTGGACTTGATTGTGTGAGATGAGGATGTCATCCATGTAGATAACTACATGGATTGAAATGTAGCTGAGGAACTCTGGAGACCAAAGAACATTACAGTTGGTTCCCATAATTGTTAATCTTCAGGATAAAGTGACTTGTGGATTGACCAATGAGTACCACAAACACCACACTAAGTGGGGGACTAGAGTCCAAGATGAGCAACTAAGTAACTATAGTAAGAGTAAGGTTACAGTACCTGGAGTCTGAGATGAGCAACTAAAGATAGAAGCTGCACCACCAGGAACTCTTTTAATGTATGTATAACTGTGGAGTCCAAACTATAACTATGTGTACAGTATATGTGTGGAGTTAGAAATTAAACACATCAGCACAGGAGAAGATATAAGTCAATGTAAGTCAGAAGCTGGAAATGCAAAATGGAGAAATAAGAAGAGAGTTGATGAAGAACCTTATAATAACAACAAATTCCCCATCAGCTATGAAAGTGGCTTTGTGTTCATCACCACCTTTGATGTATATGTTGTTGTACCCCCACCTGAGATCAAGTTTGGTAAATATTGTTGTGCCTTTGAGTTTTCAATAAGTTCTGGGATAATGGGTAAGGGATATTTGTTTGTGATGGCTCTTTCATTTAATCTCTGATAATCTTGGCATGGCCATAATTTGCTGTCCTTTTTCCAACAAAGAAGAAAGGTGCTGCACAAGAAGAGTTTGATGGTTGAATGTATCCTTTTTTCCTGTTTTTAGATATTAGTGTGTGAAGAGCTTCTCATTGTTTGTTGTTGATAGGGTATGCTATTCCAGCATATGGTTCTATTCTAGGTTTCAGATCAATGACATGATCCCATGAATGTTAATTTGGTAACCAAGTGGATGCTTCTTCATTGAAAACCTTTCCTTTTCTGTCATATTGAATGTTCATGGCAATCTGTGTAGACAGGGTCATGCAAAATAGATTTAATCCATCCATTGTCCATTGGTCTTCTATTTGGAATGGATTATCATCTTCAGAAAAATGCAAAGTGGCAGTTGTTGTAGGGTTTTTACATTCTGATGGGCATCATGAGAATGAGACAGTGTTGTTTGTCCAATCAATATTCAGGTTATGTTACCATAACCAGTTGGTTCCTAGGATAACATCTTCTTTTCCTAAATTGGTGATATAGAATTTGTTTGTTTCTATGTGCTGTTCTATGGGTGTTTTCTTGATCTGTAGGGTGATGAGATGTTTGTGTGATATCTCTGCCAATGTTCTTTGTTCTGTCAATGTTTATTACTGGTATTTGTCATTCAACTTTATGGGTGGGTAATCAATGAAGATGTACAAAATCTTGATGGATTGAGATTCCAGTTGCTCCACTATCAATTAGAGCTTGAGTGGCAACTTTCTGATTTCCTAAGGAGATCTCAATAGGAATTTGAATGGATGGTGAATCATTATATTTTGAAAAAGGTATATACAATTCTTTGTCCATGTTTGAGTTCCTGCTTGGAATGTCCATAATTGAATCAGTTACTCCTTTGTCCATCACTGACTTTGGAGATTAAGAAAATTCCTGGTTGTCTTGTATAGGTCTCACATCCCTGCTTTGTCTTCATTGGATAAGTGCATGAATGCACAGGAGATTGTGACCATAGGGTGTTCTTCATTGTTGCATTCATGAGTTCCCTTTATTGCATAAGCAAGCTTGGTAGTTCCATAAGGTTGGTCCCGTTGTACTTTACATTTTCTGCCAAAATGTCCCTTGATACTGCATCAGAAACAGGCTCCTTCTTGTTTCCTTTTTTGCCTGATAATCTTCCATTTCCAGTGAACCCTGCACATGGGAGCAAAGCCTTCAATCATACAAATATTACATAGGTTTAATTTCCATAAGCAAGATTTGATATCCCCTTTGAGTAAATCATTGGGGTAAAAAAATCATCTGCCTTGTCCAGATTTGAGGCTGTCCTGGAAGTCATTGTTAGACTAGTTTTGGTCTAACCTGATGGCAATGTCTTGCCAGTCCTATAATGTTTCTGGTCATTTGTCCCTGGTTGTCATGATGGTATCCTTGATGTCTTTCCTAAGACTGTTCTTAAGTTTCTTGATGTTGGTTATTTCATTATAACCTGTGGTGTCAGTGATGGAATTGAATACTGTGACATATTATGAAGTGGTGCCTCTTCCCTGGACTAACTGATCAAGGTTGTTGCATGAAAATCTGCCCTTGTTACTTAGGTAGAACTTAGCAGTGAATTGTTCCTCAAATTGTTTCCATGAGAGTGTTGAGGTGGCATTGGTAAGCTTATCAATAATTTGTCCTGCCCATGTTCCAGCAACCATTCCCTCTCTGCAAAGGGAGAGTAAAAAGAATTATCTGCATCATCTTTAAAACTCTTGATAAAGGAATAGAGTTTAACCTTTCAGATGAAGTCTTCGGTGGTAGATTCAGTTCCAGAAAAATCAGATGGCTTATTGAGCCTTGGCTCTTTAGAGGAAGTGGATGATGCATTTGCCATTCTCAGTATAATTGGTCTAGCTCATGTTTGGTCTGATTGATTTGTTGTTGATATTGAATCAACTGTGTCTGTTGTAATTCCTGAGGTGATTCTTGGTTGAACAAAATGGGTGGACAAGGTAATGGTTTCATCTCTGAAACATAAGCTGGTGCCTGAGGAGTAAAGGAGATTTCCACAGGGGGAATGTCTCTAGAAGTTTTGATCAGGGTTTATGGTCATAGGGGCCTTGAGAAGGTTCCTGTGTGAGATTCAGGATGGAATTCCAGTACCAGGCTCTTTTGGTAATCTGGGGTCATGGGTAACAAGGATACTTATTCAGGAGATACTTTGGTGGGACCATAGCTTTGTTTGTCTGAGGTATCCCAGCAAAGGATAGCCTTGGTGTTATTTTTGTGTTCTTTGTTGATCCACTTGTTGTATTAATCATCAAAAATAAACTTATCTTCTGGTCTGGTATATTCTTTGAGTGAGAGAGGAATATAGTTGTTGATCTGTCATTTATGTTGATGATAAACTTCAAGATCTAAGTGGATCTCCTGATGGATATTTGCTGATATAAGTTGTTTATCATTGATGACTGGTCATCTGTTGAATGAGACTGTTTGGGATTCTGGGTTTGTTTGGGTAAAATAGCTTGTTGGTGCTGTCAAATTGGAGGTAATTGGGCCACTGGTGATCAATTACTTCTAATTGGATAGTGCTTGTGGGAAGGAGTTGGGAGTAGTAATCTCTGATGTAGAAGCTGTAATGATGAATACTTCCTTGAAGTATTTGCTAATCATTTAGGAGTAGTCAGAGTCTTGTCAAAGTGCTAAGAGCAGCCTATTGGAAGGTCTTAGGGATTCATTAATGAGGTGCTCCTGGTAACAAGACATCTGATATAGTTGATATTGATGTTCAATGAAAAAAAGTATCAACAAGATAGCAATTAGAACAATAGCTCCAATGACTATATGAGGATCCAGAGTGACAAATATAGGATATCTTTGTAAACACAGGTTCAGGCAGGCAATCCTCAAAGACTGATAAGTGATGATGCAGATATATAGAAACCCCAGTGGGGAAGTGATGGCAGATATGGCTGCAGTGGCAAAGTGTGTGTGGACAGTAGGTAGATGCCACAGCATAGTGAAGTAGAGCTGCAGGTGAAGTGGAAGTGAGAATAAGGTGATGGAAGTGTATGAGATGCTCACTCAGATGGTGTAGAGAATGTCTGAGGAGATGTAGTGCATGTATATCATCTTATATAGAGCCCACAAACAGAGTTGGAGTGGAGAGTGGAATAGTGAAGTACAAGAGTGTCCATATGTGGGAAAAGAGTACACATCATATTGACACAGTCAGCAGGGCCTGTGTGAGAGAGTAAGTAATAGTCTATGGAGATAGAAGTTAAGTAGATATGTGATGATGAAGTAAAGGTAAATGCTGAACAAAAATATAGTAGAACATATAAATATTCAACAATCTTAGCAATGCTTAGTGACTTAGAGATCCTAGACTTAGTTCTTAGGGAGGGTGAGTGGGTAGGAAGCTTAGATCAAGCATAGTATAGGAGAAATCCCTAGATTGTGAAGTTGACAAGATGTTACAAGGCACTTGCTTAGGCACCTTGTAATGGACTTGTTTTTACTGTTTAATTTTTAATTTTTAATTTTTATCTTACTTACTATAAGTGTAATATTAACTACAGTTGTGAGCTTAGGTCCAGCTTATAATAAGGACTCAATCACCTTTTTCCATTATAGTACTACAGTATTTATATACTGCACTGTGAGTTTTACTCCAAGTACTATAAGGCTCCTTTATCTTTTATCTGTTCTTTATTTATTATAACATTTACTTGCTAAGGACTATTCCTATACAATTAGCAAGGATTTGGTTCAAGTTGCCTTTATTTGGCTTTGTTTATCTCTTGTTTTCTTGTGCTTGTGGCTACTTTACTTTAGCTTATGATGGATGCATCCTCAGTCACATGATCTTGTTGATTGCTGTGCAATCATTGTTGATCTGTGAACTTTAACCACATATACTATTCTTAGAACTCTAGTTTTGCATAAGTAGTTGAAAGACTGGTGGTCTTAAACCCCAGTCTTGTCAATTTTGCAATCTAGGGATTCTCCTACAACTGTGCTTGATCTAGACTTGCCCTCCTCTTGCTTACAACTCTAAGAACTAAGTCTAAGATCTCTAAGTCACTCTAAGTGTTGCTAAGACATCATAAACTCATCATTCTGGATCCTTGTTTAATCATCAGTGGTATCATCTTCATCACTATCTCATTGATCCCTCTCTATATCATCATCAGGAACATTCACTATGCTTACCAAGTGCACAACAACTACCTTGTTACCAGGGGTATAGTTATCACAAACCTTCCCTAAGACCATCCAATAGGCCACTCTTAGCACAAGACTGGGGTTTAATACTGCCAGGCTTGTCACTACTTATAAAAAAAGAGGTGTCCTAAAGATAGTACAAGTAGTTAAAGTTCACAGATCAACAATGATTGCACAGCAATCAACAATATCATGTGACTCAGCCACATCCATAGTAAACTACTAGTATGTAGCCACAAGTGTGAGTGAAATGAGAGATAAACAAGGGTAAATAAAGATGAGGTTGTTGGATTTCATCTGTTGATCATGCCACTGAGCAGTTCTTACTGTTTGACTTACTACATCTTCTTATCTCTCTCATCTTATCTTATCATTCTGATCTGATCTTATCTACCCACATCTGCATCTCATCTATTTGTCACCACCATCTTCCTCTTCTTTCTCCTTTCAGTTGTCTCTTTGTCTTTGTCTTTGTAGCTCTGCTGCAACTCTATATCTTCAACTCTATATCTAGTCATTCCCCTCATTGTCTTAAGGTCTTAGAGCTTTCTACCATGTAGTTAGCCACTTGTCATCTGGCTCTGCTCTTGTCTACTCTGGCTGTGCTTTTAATTGTTCCCCATCCTCCTCTGTTCTCTCCCTCCCACTACACTCTGCTCATGATGTGGGCAACAATAAAATTTTTATCCATTTTCTTTCTCCTTTCTGTTGCCTACCCATGCCTGTGCTCACAGAGGTAAGATGAGTCCTTGCTAATTGTATAATGGTAGTCTTTAACAAGTAAATGTAGATAAATAAAGATGAAAATAAAGAGATAAAATGCCTTATAGTACTTGGAGTTACACTCACAGCTTAGTATGTAAATACTATAGTACTATAAGGGAAGAGATATAGAGTCCTTACTATAGATATGCACTAGTTACACTAGAATCTATAGTAAGATATAGAGAAAAAGTAAAAGTCCATTATGAGGTGCCAATGCAAGTGCCTTGTAACAAGCTGAGTGTGAGGAGTGGAGAAAACATCATCATCAGCATTAGACCCCCCTCACTCAACATCCACAACAGAATGTGACCCATAAGCACTATCATTAAACCTGGCAGGATGGTGAGTGTCAATTCTTACCTATTTTATGATGCTGGACATACTTACATATCCTTATTTCTTTTCTCTTATGGTTTGAGCTCCTCTCCAACTTTATCCTGCTCCAACTATATCTTCTTTACTCCATCATCTTCTCAACTCAGCACTTCTGCATGTTGCTGAGGTGAGTATCTCTTCTCCTCTCTCAACCCTCTTCTGACATACCTGCTCTTATGCAGCTCTCTCTTTCTCTGTGTATCCTCCTCTACCATCTGGTATGCCTCTTCTCTCATCTTACAGCTATCTCTCTCAGCCTCTGGACTGTTGTCCTCTTGGCTGATTTATCTCCACATGGGCTAACAAGTGCTAAGAGTGGCCTATTAGATGGTCTTAGGGAAGGTCTGATACAATAATACCCCTGGCAACAATGTAGTGGATACAAGTTTGATAAATATAGTAACTATTCCTGATGACAATGGAGAGCAGGATCAACAAGATAGTGATGAGGATGATACCACTGATGACTAAACAAGGATCCAGGGTAATGAGTCTAAGATGTCTTTAGCAATGCTTAGAGTGACTTAGAGATCTTAGACTTAGTTCTTTAGAGTAAAGCAAGTTTGGAGCAAGTTTAGATCAAGTGCAGTTTATAGGAGAATCCCTAGATTGTGAAGTTGACAAGACTGGGGTATAAGACCACCAGTCTTTCAACTATTTATACTAAACTAGAGTCCTAAATATAGTAAAGTTCATTGATCAACGATGAATGTGCAGTAATGTGCAGTAAGTCACATCCATTGTGTAAGTAATGTGACTTAGTCACATGCATGAAATGAACTGAAAGTAAACAAAGATAAATAAATATGAAAAAGATGAGTCCTTGCTAATTGTATAGTAATAGTCCTTAGCAAGTAAATGTTATAATAAATAAAGAAAGATAAAAGAGAAAAAGATAAGTCTTTATAGTACTTGGAGCTAAGCTCACACTTAAGTATGTAAATACTTAAGTACTATAAAGAGAAAAGAAATGAGTCCTTACTATAAGTAGGAGCTAAGCTCACTGCTGTAGTTAATATTACACTTATAGTAAGTAAAATATAAGAAAGAAAGGAAAAAGAAAAAGGAAAAGAAAACACATTACAAGGTGCCAAAGCAAGTGCCTCATAACAACAAGTCTATCTCTACACTGTGATGTTCAATCTGCTATTTGCCACTTTGCCCATAATTCAATAGTGAGTGTCATGGTGTTGTCCAAGAACTGGTCCATCCCCTAACAATTCAGCATGAGCCTGAGAGCAACCAGATTGATGCTGCCATGGATGACTAAACCATTGAGGGGGATCAATGGGGGCATCAGGAGTGCCATGATGCATGTGTTGAGCCCAAAGAGTGTGGACCAGAGGTGGAGCAGAATGAGGAGTGATGGGAGGAGGTGCAACAGGAGAAGGAGGAGGAGCTAAGGGTCCTTCATCCCCAGGCAGGGATGCAACAGATGGTGGGGGAGCAGGAGGCAGATCACCAATAGAAGGAGTGGAGGGAGGACCAATGGTTGGCAGAGAGGGTGGAGCAGGAGTGGAGTGGATGACTGGTGGAGTGGATGAAGCCAGACCAGGACTATTATCATCACCATCATCATCATCATCATCATCATCATCATCATCATCATCATCATCATCACTACTGGTGTGACTACTCT